>VDFB02360464.1:0-28657 GCA_007258455.2 Sequoia sempervirens
GGATATATGAGCATAGTTCTTCTCAAGTCGGCCAGCGTAGACACCATGAGCATCAAATGACCGTCTCTCGCTATAAGGCTTGAGGCTGAGTTTGTCTAACTCTTCTCCCATTGTCTTAGCATCTGCGACAGTCCTGCATGTATAGATTCCCAGCCCTAATGGAAAATGGAGGGAGGGTTTCTTTCTATTCCTCAAGACTGTGTGGACATCGTGGGCCTGCCTTAAGAACTCCATGAAGATAACCTCGTCTGACGGATACCTTGGTAGCATGAGCGGGGCACCTGAATAGCCATAGACCCTAAGATAGGTGAAAGTAGGAAATTGTATGAACCAATCTGCCCACTCCGCCATTGCTGCCCTGGCAACTGAAGAGATACGGACGTCCAATTCATTGTCCAGGTCCCGCACTGTGTACATCAGAAAAGCCTCGTTCACTCTCTTGTAGTGATGCAGTGACTTCGTGAATTCCAACTGGGGATAGTAATTGTATATATGTTGTATGCTCAATGATCCCTCGATGTTCAACCCTTTGAATTGACCTTGATAGGCCACCAGGTAGACTAGGTAAGAAACCATATGGAGCTCATGAAATTGGAAGTATTCTGTTATCTGCTAATGTAGGCCGTCACTAATCAAGGTGGGCCAATCATAGAATTCGGTTTTCTTCATGATGTGGGGTATGGGGTAAAACATCCAAGGCTGAAACTTGGTGGCATCTTCTGAGTCAGTTACCTTGTTGAGCAAAGTGATAATGATAGCAATTTCATCTTTGAATTCTCCTCGCCCAGTGTTCTTAGGCAGCGTCTTATGCTTCTCCTTCATCCACCTTTGTGCAATCTTAACTAACATTGCTTGTCTTTGTGCATTTCTCATATCCTTTCACATTCACCCATTGAGATAGTGACACTTCGAGGCCAAGGGGAATGAAAAACACTTCTTGATCATATGAGGCTTTTAGGCGCAAAATCAATCTGCCATCAACTAGCTGAATCTCCCTAGTAGCCGAGTTGTAATGCTTAATGCAAGCGATTACGAACTCAAGACTCTGAACTGATATAGGAATTGACACTGCTGCGAGGAGTCCAGAATGTCCTAGGTTTTTGATTGAAGTGTTGCCTGCTCTCTCCAAGGCATGTAGATCGAACACCGACTTGATGTGATGCAAGTCGTATCAGCGTATTTTGATGAAGTAATGATAGAGAGCTGATTAGGTCTTGAAAACATTGAGGTATACTCCATTCTCCATTTAGGAAGCCTTGAAGAATGGCCCATGCGCTTCGCCTATGTTGAGACAAGTTTTTGAGCAACTTACTATTTTCAGAATGCTGATTTTCTTGCTCCAACGGACAAAATTTTTTGAAAGTTTTTCTAAGATATGGGTTTTGCTCAGAATTTCGTTGCAAGACAACCCAGATCGTCCGTTTTCAAAAATTTTGAATTTATACTAAAAAAGCAGCAAACCCTATTTCTTCAATTTTCCGCGAAAAAAGGCGGCACACGGGTTTTGTTCGAATATGATTAGAAATGGACCCAGTTGATTAGGTCATAAAACCTTGATGGCCGATTGAAAAAGCAGCCAACCCTAGGATTTGAAATTTTTCTTGAAAAAGGCGTGATATGGGTTTTCTTGAGGGTGATTTGAGGGGGGGACCAGATGATTGAAAGCCCGAATGCAGCGAGGATTTCAGCGACATGCAAATAAGCGACTTGCAACTTGATGAAAGTTCTTGAAAACTTCTTGAGGAAAAGATGAGGGTGTGAAAAGACGATGGCTGAAAAGCGAAAACCTTAGTAGCCTTCTCTTTTATGAAAAATTTGGTCGCTACGATGAAAAAGCTTGAAAAAGCAAGGGCTTATGCTTGCTGATCTGAAAAATTTGATGAATAACCAGCAAATATGAGTTCTTGAATCATGAAAAATTCTTCAAACTTGCTGCTCCAACTTTCTCCTTTGAATGCTACCTGCAAAAATAATGAAAATTACATGAAAGAGAGGTGTTAAATAGACTTAGGGTTTTGAAATAGGTTTGCTTTCTTTTGCTTTTATTTTCAAAACCCTAAAAATCTCTGATCATTGAACTTGGACGTCCTCATCTCCTTGCAATTTTAAAATTTCTTGAAAATTTTGCAAATTTCTCTAAGGCATGAGAAATTGGGCGCCCTTCTTGACTAGGGGCGCCCATTTCAAGCAGTGTTAGTCATTTTTTTGATATTTTCAACTTTTCAACATTTTGACCCCCTACTTTGACCTCGATTTCCGACTTGCAGACTAATCTGATGAGCGAGTTGAAGGATTCATCGCGTAGCCTGACTGATTCTAAGAAGATTGTTCTGGAGGTGTCTTTGGCTAAAAACTTCATTTTGACCTTCGAATGCATGGGAGCCTTTCTCTTCCAGGGGCGCCCATTTTGTCCAGAGTTAGCCATTTTTCATGATCTTCAATTTCTTCATCAACTCTTCTACAGATGATTATGTCGAATCTGGTGATCCGGGCATCGGATTGATTGACGGTTATGTTTGTTGCAAAGCTGAGAAGATATTGTCAAGGGTCTTCTGGGAGCTACTTTGTCAAACAGTGAGTTTTGGAGCTTCAAAAGCTTGGGCGCCCTTTTTGGCTGGGGGCGCTCAAAGTTCCCAGACTTAGACAATTTTTGATAATTTTCATGTTCTTCATTCTGACTTCTGTGTGAATCCTCTCTGTTTGGCCTCGAATCCTGGATGACTAGATAATTTGATGACTACACCGTTGGATTCGTTGCGGAGTTGGCAGAGAACTGAGCAACTTTGATTGGAAGCGTAAACCCTAATTTCAACTTTTAGTGCCCTAAAAAGATGGGCGCCTATTCTCTCTTGGGGCGCCCAAGTCAACCAGTGTTAGAAAATTTTCACAATTTTTCACTTTCTTTTGTTCTTCATGCTTGCTCACCAACTTGCCTTCTATTGAGGCTTTGAGTGTTGAATCTTTTTGGCGGCTGAATGACCTCCATTAATGACCATCGGGCTCCTGTTATGCTTTGAAAAGCGAGAATAGACCAATAGGGCCAAAACTAATTATTTTGAGATTACTTTGCACCCGGTTTGATATGGACGTATTTTGAGCCAATCAAAATCAGTTTGAACCTTTTGGACCAACTTTCTATTTTTAGAAAGTTTTGCCAGTATCCGTTTCCAAAGAAACCCAGAAAAAGTTACTATTTTTTAGAAAATTTCTAAAAATAGCAGTTTTCCTAAAAAGTAGGGATGAAAAACTGAGATCTGAGTTTTGTAGATCAGGTTACTCTGAGTAGACCCAAATCGTCAGATTTTGAAAATTTTGCATTTTAACCCCTCATGCAAGACATGCACACCCAAATTTTAACCTTTTTGACTGATTTAACAAGACTTTCATTCATTTCTTGAAAATGTCTAAGTGTAACAAAAATTTTAATTTTGGGGTACAACACATTCACAAGCTGATTTAATAACTGAACCACATACCGTTGGCTTCTAGCCAGGTCATTCAAAATCTGATATGTGCTACCTTCGGGTATGTCATGCCTATCTCCCATATCATGTCTCTCTCCCATAATTTCCTCTTTAGATTAAGAATCTGAAGCAAACGGATTAAAACCAACCTCTCTAGCTCTTCTTCTTCTGTAAATGATGTAAGCTTGATCATTTGGATTCATAACATTGCATGCAGCTAAAAACTTTTGATTTTCTGATTTTTTACACAGGCTGCAAGCTGCTAGCTCTGATACCACTATAAAGTCCCTGACTTGTCATATGAGAATTTTTGCGTTTGTCTTGGTTTGGGTGGCCTCCATTTAACAAATTGATGTGATTCAATGTATGCAAGTTTTAACAAATAATAGATTGTATCGTTGAGCAATGACAGTGCTAAATGCATTCAAATTTCTATTTCAACTCATTTAGAATATGTGTATGTATCAACAATAAAAGGCCCAGTTCAGATCCACATAGACAAGACATCAACTACATTCATGACTCCATAAATAAGCAATGATAGTACACAGCAGTGATTGGAAACTGATTACAGCAGACTGTAATATGATTTTTGAGTGCAAAAATTATCACAATATTTGAGCAGCAATCAAACCAAGAACAGCTAATGCTGTAGCAGGCCTTTGGTCACTTGGACAATGCAATACATATTATATTTTTGACAGAAAGTGCAATACAACAACAATATGCCTTCCCAATAAATAAGATAACAATACAAAGAAATGCAGATCTGAGAATTTATTGACCCAACCTGGCTGAGCTTGTAATGACTTAGAAAGCGCCAGATTTATCAACAAAACCCAGAGACTTCTCCTTGCTAGTCATTTTTCCTTTCTGTTGATGCGTCCAGCCTCTTCTCCTTAAGACGCCACTTCCAAATGCTCATATTCATGTCCACAGCCCAGAATAATGCTCTTTTAGAAGTCGTTTTGCCCAGCAAACACATTTTTCCAAATGCCCTTTAGTTTCTTCTAAAAACCACGACCTTGACCTGTAATATTGTTTGGAATAGAGGCGCCTAGGATTCTTTAACAGAAACACGCCTTGAAGTTTGCAGTTCAAGCTTCAATATTGTCTCCATGAAGCTGCCACGACCCAGTGAAAGGCAACTTCGAAAATCATAAAGGAAATCGTATATTCACTTCACTGTTTGCTGCAAACTCAAAATTGCTTCATCAGAAATTCCTCAAACATATGCTCATCAAATCTTCATTGAAATGCAATGTAGAGAATTTGAATGATTCTCTCGACAACGTTCAACTAGGGTTGATGGTTTCACAATTGAAACTGAGCAATAGGATTTCCAAAACCCTCAGCACAAAAACCTCCAAAGGCTCTCCAAATTTGATGTGAGAAAAAATATCTAGAATGAATGAAAAGAGCCTCTTTTCCCTTTTATATTTCTCCTCTTAATTTCCCGCTCATTAAAATAAAGTGACTCAACAAAGTACCTCTTTTAAAATATTTCATTAAAGTCACTTTATAACTTAACTTTATTAATTACTTAATATTACCTTTTAATTTTAACTTGAGTCTCTAGGCAATATTAAATAATTAAACAAAGGATTCCCTAATTTCCACTTGATCCCTCAGGAATTAAAAAGGCTAAGTGATCATCTTGAGTGGCTACTGAGAAGGGAACATTACATAGAGACATTCCCAGAAGGGGACATTTCAAAGACATAGTGATAGATCGGAAAAAACCCCATGTCGTCCCCAATTTTTTTAAAAATTTGGAAATGTCCCGGGGATGTTTATGAAAGTCCAAGAAACGATAAGTGGACTTCGAGTGGTCCTCTATGGCCAAACATGTTTTCGTTCCATTTAAAAAAAATACAAAAGTAAAAATAATAAATTGTGGGCCCCTACACTTCTTTACATAAAACTTAAACCTATAAAAACTATAACATTCAAAACCAAAAAACAGAGCTCATTTGTGTCATTTTGCAAATTGTGAAGAGAAGAAAAAAGAGGAGCACACTTGTGAGAAACCAAGCAAAAGAAGGGAAGAGAAGTGAGAAAAGGGAAAAAGAAGACCAAGTCTCCATCATTGGAGGTAAGTTCATTATCTTGCCAATTTTTTTTTTATCCAGCACAAGTCTACTCTTTCACTAACTACTGAATTACTGTTTTGGAAGACAAGTTGGGTACATCCAAGCCCAATCTCCACCCAATAAACACCCCTAAGCTTAATGTTGTATTACCCTACAAAACATTTTGGAGGGCCTCCTAATCTTTAACCTGCCATATATAATATGGCACCCCTTTTATTTGGAGCATCCACTAGATATAATAAGATCACCTTTAGTCACAATGGCCTCACATCTCAAATAAGGTTGCCGAGCTCTTCCAAGAACAACCATTCAAGGACCTATTGACAATTAATGAAAGCATCATACAAGTGGATAAGACTAAAGATTCCAATCATACAGCTCCAGCCACCATGGAAATCAACAATATCCTCTTTGTGAATTGCTTCTAGTGTGTATCCAATGCTACATTGATCCAAAATTGGATCAGTTAAGTTAGTCAAGTAGACCACCTTATTAAATTATGTACTGATTAAAGCTAAACCTTATGCCTAGCACACTTTGAAGGCTCATTCTAAGAAAAATGACAATAAATCAAGTTTCAAAATTTGGTTGTTGGAAAACTCAGGGGAAGAAGTAATCTAAAGATCTGACTACACAAGGGAATTGAACCCAAAAAATGAAAAAGAAAAATTGATAGATCCACCTATGATTGAGCATATCTTACTAGTTTGACAATAGTCAAAACTGTCTGTGATAAACTACACAAGAAGATCATGTTTGACTAGACAATAGTCAAAATTGTCCCTGTCATAAACTAAACAAGCAGAGCAGTTTGACCATAGTTGAAAACATTGGAGAAATGAAAAAGCCAGATTCTACACAGTATGAGAGTTCCAAAATACGTCCAAAAGATTCCATTCACTTTCTGTAATACTTGAACTTCCTTCTTCAACTCATTTGTTGCTCTTCTTATTATAAAACCTCCAAGAGAGGTCATTGTAGATGGGGATTCCTTTCTGTTGTTTTAGAAAATTAGTTGTAAAGGACTATTAATAACAGCCTTTGAGTCTTTGAGAGTGTAGTGAATATTTAAGGAGTGTGTGTGAGCATTGGAGAGTTGTATGATGTAGGACATTGCTGTTAGACAAAAAGTTTTTATAATCCTTGTTTTTGGAAAGAAACCATTGTAACAACTCAAGAGAAATTGGCTGATGAATAGCACCTTACTCTTCTAGAGTTTTTGTCCAATTTGGATTTTTCCCAAGTCAATTTGCTTGTATATTTTCATTATTAGTGATGTTTATGCCTTTTGCTTTGCTTGTATTTAAATCCTTCATTGCCATGTTTTATGTTGTAAGATTCAAGTGTAAGGACTATTTCCTTTATTTCCACATTAAGAACAATAACTTATGCAATCAAGATCATTAGGGAAGAATAGGAACTTTTGTGAGGGTCTATGTGGTAGAATGTCAACACTAGATTACAGATCAGATTGGTATCAAGGATGGTTTTCCTAGATTTTGTGCAGATGTTTGTTTGTGTGATCAGTTTTCAGGTTTATGCTCAGTACTAGAGTAGGTAATTCAAGTGGGAACTTGGATTCACTCCTTTGCAACAAGAGACAGAATCTAGACATTATATAAGAGGAGTGTAAGGCACTGCAAGTGATGATGCACCACCTATTGGGAATGAGGAAAGACTTCTCAAGCAAGAAGATGAAGATGTGACAAATATTTCAAGGTCTCAGGTGTCCATTGTGTATGTTAATATCACAATTTGGTATTAATACATGTGTAAGTATTATTGTGTTCCATTGTGTTGGGTGATGATATTGTTTGTTAGTCAATAGTAGTTGAGCTAGGTGAAGGATGCCTCTAATATATAGTTGCTGCCATTCTAGTTCCATTCTTATAAATCTTAAGAATATCTTACCCTACACCGTGTTTAGGGTGATCCATAACCTCACTCAAGATTTGCCAGGCAATGAAAAGAAATGAATTTTTATACATGATATACGTAACATTAGTTTACATGTTTTCTAGTCTTAAATGCATTAGGTTAATTCTAGTTGCATTTTCTTCCAAGGCTTAAGAGTTTATCAGAGAAAATATTCTTCTTTTTTTTTCATTTTAGTAAATAAATGAATCTATTATATATATGACAAATGGACATGGTTATTTAAGAAATGTAGAAGATAAAATCTTAGTTTAAAAAGTATTAAAAGAAGGCATAGACAAAGAAAAAACTTGTTTGATGTTTCCATTTGTATGAAGCCTAGAAATAGATATAGGCATTAGATTTTTTTGATGGTGATAAAACAATTTCCATTCTTCATATTTGAATAATTTCCAATGGAATAATTTTAGAATGGATTATTTGTAAACTTACCACGTTTTGCTCAAATATTTTCATGATTGATTTATATTGAGATATTTAAAAGCTAAGGGTGAATAACTTTTCCTTGAAGGTTTCATGTTTTTGAGGTTGGAAGAAGACAAATTGGATTTAATGTTAAGATTGAAGTATCAAAAGGCCATGAGAATCTGGTACTTAGTTCTAGGAACTCTTGTACTTATGTGTCATTTTTTAATATTTGTTTCCCAACATATTTTAGAGTTTACAATAAGCCTCATTTTGTTATATGTTATAGATCTTTAACCGACGTTGTAGACTCTAATATTGTATTTTTTCTTTAATAATAAATAAATAAAGGCAATTTTGGAGTAATAATATTTTCTTTCTTTGTAATGGTGTGGCTCAACTTCCTCTTGTTGACATAGATCTACTCTCTGACACCTTCAATCATAGGGATAGATGCATATTATGAGGTTTTTCACTACTATAGGGGTTACTTCGGCCTTGGATGTTAGGTGTGATCCTAGTGGGAGTATTCCTCCTAGCCCACTTCCCGATGAGCATTATCAGAGAAATGTGTTTGTGTTACAACTTATATTTAGCTAGAAGGGGCTAATTGTATTCTTTTGTGTATAGATGGTTTCAATCATTATGACAGCTCTTATTCATACTCATAGGTTCTCCCTATATTGTGCTTTGTTCTATGTTATTTGTCATCACATGATTGCTTCATTAAAGAGGAATGGATCGCAGATCAATAAAGGAGACATGAGTGTATCATTCTATTTATTGAAAACTTATACAAATATAGTGATGATGTTTGTAGCATGTCTCACTTTCTATTTTTGAGAGTTGGAAAATAATGTAAGTGTGGTTTCTAACATGGGTCACAATGGGATTTTCTTGGAGGGAGTTTGAGATCATAGACTCCCCTTGTTGGGGTGGTTGAGGTGATCTCATGTTGAATGGATATTTCTTAGCCTCTCAATAGTCATTCTTATCAATCGAAATGACCATGAGGAGAAACAACAAGAGATCATTAAGCACTATGAAGAAATAGTAAAGAGAGAAGACCTAGAAAGACAATGAGTCATTTTCTTGGGGAGCTTTATGAATCATAAGTTAATTCCTATAAGAACACATATTTGGTGATTGTGAAGATTACTTCTCCTTGACCAATAAGACTATAGATATTCTATAAATGTGAAGAGAGAGCAGAGGCAATGATAATAAATGATGGATTCAACACAAGGAATGGTGACACTAAAAATAATGTTCAAGATCAAAGGGGTAACTTACAACTTTTGGGTATGGAGTAAATAGACCAAGTTATATTTCAAGAGTTCTTGTATGGAGAACAAAGTACAAGTGTACGAGGGTGTTCTTGCTCTCACTCTATTGTAGTCTAGTATCACAAAATTACAAGTTATCTATTCCACCTAATGCCAAGATAGTGGTTTCGGGTTTGGAATCTTCATCGAGAATAGTTATTAGCCACAACATACATCACACAAGAGACATGTGTACACAATAGGATTGTACTATATTTATCCATCATATATAGAAGTACACAAACACAACTTGTGATCATTCATAACTCATGTCTTAGTCTGTCCCTTCCCATTCCAATTTTCTAAAAATGTCAATTCCTATTGGTGATATTCCGCCCTTAGCCTATTATGTACTAAGCAATTATCACCAATAGATTTTTAATTCACATGCTCCTCCTACTCTATTAGAAGAATAAATGCGTAGAGTTTGAGAGAATTATATACACTTAAATGTGTGTATGCTTACGTGGATGATTGTCTAGGGAAGCTGCATTAGATTGGTGGTTGTAACTTATATTGTGTAAATTATCTTTTAGACAACCAATTTGTGGCATTATTATAGATATAACATAAGAAAAAAATGGGTATTACTCCTACATAATGACTAAATTATCGTACAATTTGGCAAGGGATATTACAACTCCGAAGTTTTTGTCCACCACCCGAATTCTGAATCAACATTTCACCCTCAAAACTGTACTTGGATCCCAAGCCCTATGATTGCCACCAATCATATTCACACACACATCCTCAAGTCTGCTGCAACAACTGATGACAGTCTTGATAAGTCTGAAAATCAGATTTGTAACCACCTCGAAATTACTTCTATTGTCATAAATTGGTAATGTCTGATTAGAATTCCAATTCCAAATGCTATAGTGACAAACACACGCACACCAATCCAAGCAATCAGCTGCTAACTTCAATGCAAAGTCTAAAAATATCATGACCAGTACCAGAGAACAACCCTTACACATTAATGTGTAAGTAGGATACCAAAGCACCAAGTCTGAACACCCTTCCTCAATTTGATGCCCATTGCTTTCATTGGTGTCTTCATGTGTCCCATGCAAACCATCTTCCATTTCTTCCTCAAATTCTGAATGCTCATAATTATTTGCTGATACTTAAGATGCATCACGCTGAAATCTGCCCTCATTACCTGTTGAATCAGCTATCTCATGGCTGCAAGCTGCACCTTCATGTGAGAAATGATCCTCAAGCAGGTTCCAATCTTTATCAACATACTGAACCTCTCCAATATGGAAATTGCTGCAATCATTATGCAACATTTCATTCTTATGGAGTTCATCAAACCCTCCAACAATTTGTTTGATCTCCATAATCCTTGTGTCACTTTCTCGAACTTTGGATGTGTCTGCAAAAGAATTTTCTGCTTTGTATAAAGAAAAGTGAGCCATACTCAATTGTAAGTAAAGATCATCAATTTGAATTTGTGCTTCTTGAAGGGCCACTTGAGTGGACTCCAAGGAACCCCTAGAGTTCATAAGCTCGAAGGTAAGATGGTCAATTTCTTCCTCTTTCCCTCTCAATGCATCTGAATAGATTTCAGCGAGGTTGAGGAGATGGTCACGATCTGAAAGAAGGTGTAAATAGTCTGATTTCATTGCCTCCAGGGCTTCTTTGATCACCTGTAAACTAGCATGAGAAGATTCTTCTTCAATACCTTCTTGTCTTCTCTTGAGTTGAGCTTTCCAAAGGTGATCTTCAACCACTTTGTGAATTCTATCATAATGTGTCAATGCTACAATAATCTTATCTTCATTAACTTTCAATTGGTTCTCCAAATTATGTGGACTATCAGACTTATGAACAACTTTTGCTTCACATGAAGAATCATTAGATTGGTCTTGAAGCACTTGACTCACACAACTGTCCTCTTCTATGTCATCATCCTTGCACCCTTGCTAATTTGGAACTAGGGAAGCACTAGTCCCACACATAGAAACATATTCTATACCATCATTAGGTGCTATAACATAAGAGAGCTCAATTTGCTTTTTGTACTCATCATCCAACTTACCTAACTTATTGGATGATGTGATGCATGTTTCATGTAGAGATGTTGGGACAGTGTTATGATCAAACACATTATCCTCAAAGGAATCCGTCTTCTCCTCACAAAGCTTATCAATAACAATCTCTAAATCACGCACATAGAGACTTGTGCACTTTCACTTGTAACATCAATTATTTCCTTTTCCTTGCAGCCCAAAGTGTCTTCTTGTTGGAACAACACTACGGTGGTTCCATCTAACTCATTGAACCCACATATGTGATTAAGAGTCCAATCCCCTTGACATGAAAAACGACGCTACTCTCTTCTCATTCATTTTTTTCTCTTTTTGGGTGATGCTGGGACTTGTATACCAAATGAGATTAGTTCTTCAGTCAACTAATCCTTGAACTTCTCAATTTTCTGCTCAATCAATCTTTTTGAGAAATCATAAGTTGTGGTTGAGATATGTTGCTCCTTTCTCCAAATGACCAACAAATCTGAGTGCAATTGTTTGCAAATATCATCATCTTCATCTAAAATCAGGGACAAAATAGTTAGCATGCTTGATTTAACATTGTCTGAATGTCGTCTTCTGATTCTGGTTAAGAAGCAATGGAACATCTGAAGAATCAATTCATCACACCTAAGATCAGTCATAAAGACACATGACCTAACCCTTTCCATAATTTCTAAAATTTTAGCTCTTTCCAAAGGTAGGGCTTTTGACAAGAAGTAACCCATGAAAACTCTCCACAATCAGCTGAAGTATTTCCCTCATAATGTCATCATCATAGAGTGCTTCAGGGGCTGTAATTCTTGTGACTTCACTAATGCAAGTGCCAACTGCAAGTCTTACCTCTTCATCATGATTTCTAATAAGCATTGGCATAACCAAAGAGTGCACCAATGGAGTCATAACTTGACGCATCGACTAAGAAGCTAATTGATCAACCTTGCATAGACAATTTCCTGCTTCCTCCAATGTGTTGAGAAGAACTTCTTTTGACTGAGGTAAGTGTTCTAGCTTCTTACCTATAAGTTTCAAGTTCTCTTGAAAGACTCTGGTAGCCTCCTGTTCTTTCCACCACGTATTCCATCTATTTTCAAATCAACCTGATTTTGCTTCATATATTCAAGTAAAGAGTTTATTGGATCACTGAGAGTAGCCATGATGCCCAATTGAAATTCTGATCTGAATTTTCTGCTATACCAATTTGGTATTAAATCCCATTGGTTGGCAGAATCAATGGCTTTGATACCACTGTAAAATTCCCCACTAGATTTGAATGAAGTTTTTTCGATTATAATAGTTTGACACATGTAGAAATTTTGTCAAACTTATTGCAGGCTGTTATCTTAATGTCTAGCAAATAAAATGTGCAGTTACAGTAGCAAACAACAAGTAACTTCATTCATAATAATAGGATGATTACTCCAATTCTTCACATAGGAAATCAAGGCATTTCACATTACAAACTGAGAAATTGATAACATTAGTATATGCAGATTATGATATAAAATTCAGACTACTGTCTAACTGAACTGAATGTCATTACAAAGGTTCTGAGCCATAACTCTTAGCACAATGAATATATGAAACAATGCAATCAATGGACTATGGTATATGGTACCCGTTACATCAACAACCTCTGAGATTGGCAAGAGTAAGAACCCCACGATATGCAGACCTGATGCTAGGTTTTGGATTAGAAATCAATGCTGAAGCTACTCGTTCCACACTCAGGTTTCACCCAACAACATTGAAGTGGCCAGCAGCATTGCAAACTCTCCCATCACCTTCCAGAGGTCCCACGTTTCTCCAAAAACCTAATCCTGGTACATAGAAAATGATGTCGGGAATAAGGAGGTTGTATGAAGACCATACACCTTAGTCTAAGCATTCACGGCCCCAAAATAAGAAGTTACAGGAAAGTGTGTGGGGTTTAGCATAGACCCATTACCCAACAATCACACTCGCTGCTCAATACATTCACGAATCAATCCCAAGCTCACTTAGAAGATAGGAATCGCAAGGCAGGAAGCTCATTTCATAGTCATGACCCCTTTATACAAATTGGAGCAGCAATATGAATGGCAACCAAAATTAATATCAATTACCATATCCCAAAATGCTCACACCAAACCTGTACTTTGTTTTCTATAGCTCAACCAATAGGTAGATATTTGTCCAAACTTAACTTGCATTAAAACCCTCACCTATATTCATAATGTTATTGCTATTCCTCAACTTTGGCAAGGAAGATAATCATTTACTCCAAATTTGTCTCCGAAGGAGACACAAATTTGCAATATTGTGCAATTGCAAGATTTGAATGATCTTCCTGTTGATGTGTTTCTTGTGACCGCACCAAACAGCAGAATAAAGTTTCCAACGGTTACTCTATTCTCTCATGATCAAAGTATCCAACATGCTAAGATTGCAAGAAAGTTCATGCGTTCAACTCCAAGGTTCCTTTTATGCAGTGGAATAGATTCAGTTGGTTTGTTGTGATTTGCTGGTATCACGAGGGGACTTACGTAATTGTTCAACAACAGACAATAGACAAGGGTTGGAGTGGACAACAGATCGCTCAGCAGCCTGTGCACCAAGCTGAACACGTGCAAAAGGAGAATCTTCCTAGAGAAGATGTGAAAAGACTTAGCTCTTATGTACTAGAAGAATTCAAGAGGATGAAGGTTAGTCTCCCCCTACATGAGTTAATGAAGATTTTAGAAGGGAGACCATTCTGGGGAGTTTGAATGAAGCTCTTGTTACGAGGAACACTTCTCAAGAAGTACATAGTGCACCAAGGAATCCTCCTATCAACACACCATCTCGTTTTGCACAAAACACAAATATGGTAGAAGAGGTGTCTCAGGTGCTATATGACGCAGGGGAGACTCGACAGCAAGATTTTGTGGGTATGGTGCAAAGTTCCTCAAATGCTTCGGAGAAGCCAAAGACAAAGATTGAGAGGAGAGCTCACCCCGATGTTCCTGCGGGGCAGAATCAGAGTCCAAAGGACGTTGTCCAGGATAAAAGCTCAATTGAATAGGAAAGATGAAAAGAAGAATGTTTCAGTTGATGAAAGAAGAAAGCCGGTCGTGTTCTATTAGGGGAAGGATGAACCAGCCCCATTCCTTGTTTCAATTAGAATATTTGGAAAATTATTGCATAATTGTCTAATCGATTCCGGTGCATCCAGCAATGTCATGCCTCTAAAGGTATGTGAAAGGTTGGGTTTGGTTCCGCTTCAGACCAACAAGAAGGTGACCCAACTAGACAAGATTGAGGTTCTAGTTGTCGGAGAGCTTAATAACATTCACATGCAGCTGGCAGTGGATCCCAAAGTCCAGTTTTGCATTGATATATCAGTTGTGGACATACCAGATGGCTATGGCATGCTATGAAGCAGAGATTGGTCAAGGAAATTGAATGGGTATATTGCTACGGACTTCTCCCACATGTGGTTACCATGGAGGGGACTTCCGAATCAGATAAAAATTGATAGCACTCCACGGCTGAGGTTAATGATCACAGAATATGGAGAAGATAATGAAATTTTGTTTGTGGAAACTGAGTTGGGCTCGTACAAGCCTGTCAAGCAGGAAGTTTTAATGTTGCAAAGTTCAAATAAGGGAGAATTTTTAGAAGATGCACCACCTTCCACTGAAATTTTGATCGAGAGTGATTCAAGTGAAAATGAAGGTGAAAGGATGTTTGAAAACTTCAGAGATTTTGTGCTGAAAAGTATGAAGCAAGAAATTGAATTGGGAAAAGATGCCTCTATCAAGAATCTGCTACTTCCCAATTGGTGTAGAATCCATGAGGCGTTCCATTCAGAAGTTACTTGTGCTATGTGCAGGATTTCTCTAGAACAAGTTTCAAAGATGGTTCCACGAGCCTCTTTAAAAGAAGAAAGTGAAGAAATTAATAAGAAAGTGGGAATCTTTGCTCATTTATTACCCCTCTTCTTTGTGGAGGTTTTTAGGGTTAGGGCTTATGTGGCTCGATCTGAGCCCTTCATTGTAATTGAATTTGGGTCGTCCATTGGACTTGGCCAACTATAAAAGGGGCATCCCCCCTCATTTGTAAATCATTAGAATAGAGAGACAGCTAGGTGATAGCATAGCATAGATAGCATCGATTGATAGCATAGCTTAGATTGAAGAGGAAGGAAATTTTTCCATTGAATGCTTTGTAAGAAGTTGTTGTGAACACTCTCATAATAAAAAGAGTTATCATTCATGGTGGTTTCATCTTTTGTTGTGAGTAGCTAGCGAGGCTTCTTCGTCCTTCTAATTCACATAGAATCTTAAAGTAGCTTAGAGATTTCATTTCATGCAAATAGATGGTAGTTGTGGAATGTGGTGTTTAATTTAAGCAAGCTTCGTTAAATCCATACCACTAGCAGGCTCACTGACAGTGGGTTCGCCTTGCGTGGTCAATTGGAATATTGTGTACTTAACTTCGATTATGATTTGTGTGTTGACATGCGTCGTTGTGATGGTGTCTTCATATTGAATTGTGATCTGAATATCTTCAATTACTCCCCTTGAAGATTGCACCGGTTCTGTGGAAGCTGTTCGAGGCGAGGCAAAGCAGAGCTCGGTTGAGGCTTGTGAAAATTGATCACCACATCCTGCGCCTTAGCGTAGACCATAGCATCTTTAATCCCTGCAACCATTTAAATTCAGTATTTTTTGGTTAGTTTAGGAAACCTGTGCTACATCGACAGATCTTTCGAAGATTGTGAAACCCCCTTTACCTTCGATCTTTAGCTGAACACTTACGTAAGTCCCCCTTGAGATATCAACAAATCACATCAAGCCAACTGAGACTATCCATTGCATGAAGGAACCTTGGAGTTAAATGCATGATCTTTCTCACAATCTTAGCATGCAAGAGACTTTGTTCAAGAGAGGATAGAGTAACTGTTGGAAACTTTATTCTGCTGTTTGGTGTGGTCACAAAATACACTTCAACACTTCCCCCAAACCAGCTAGGGTGGAATTGTTTCACCACCGAAATTGATCTTCCCCATAGAGTTTCCGTTCTCTAAAGGTTCAGATGAACCAGGTTCAATCTTGGAACCACAAGGGTTTCAATTAGAGCAATAGAATAAACTTTACTTATCCAAATGAGCTCTCATATCATTCTTTTATTCTTTTTTCTCCAACTCTCCAGAAGCTTCTATTTAAAATTCACTTTTAATTTAAATTCCCTTTAGCTACGAAAAAGACCTTTTTATTAAAATAATGATAATTTGACACACAAGGTACTTGTTTAATGCTTGCACGATTTAAAACATTTCATCTCAATTTCAATAAGCTATAACACTAAGGTGCCTTTTAAATATTTTAATTAATATTTAGCAACCTTAGTAAATTAATTAAAATATAGGCATTAATATACTCATTTCTCGGAAACTATCGGAATGCACCAGAAATGGAAACTAATTGTACTGGAGAGATCCCGATGAAGAATAATGATAAATGGAGCTTATCGAGCAACTTTCTATAAATAAAAACTCCTCCAAAAATCTTGGAGCCCAAACCGGATGCCGAAAATAACATCCGAAAGCATCAAATAGCACCTCTAAATCATTTGAGCTCATTGGTAACATCAAATTACCCTTCTGATCAAGCAGAGACAAACCCAGAAAACCATCTCCAACTGCAAAGCAAGAGAACCCTAAAATGGGGGCATTTTAGGTGCCTACGAAGCTTGTAAGAAGATATATATAAAAGCAATATTTTTTCGTGGCTTTCTCCCGTAAGGGTTTCCATGTAAAATTGTGTGTGCATCTTGTGTGTTAAATTGTTAGATCTTACTTGTGTGGATGCTTTGATTATTTCTTTATGATTGTTAAAGTTATAAATTGTAAAAGTTGACCTCTTATACTGATTCACTCCCCCTCTTAGTATAAGTGTGTGTGTGTTTCTTCATGTTGGTGAAGAAGGATGGAACCATAAGGATGTGCATTGACTACGAATCCTTGAACAAAAAGACCATCAAAAATAGATATTCAATTCCTAATATTGGTGAGCTACATGGAGCAATTTATTTCTCAAAGATAGATCTCATACAACTCACAAGACATTCACAAGACAACTTTTGAGTGTCACTTTGGATGCTATGAGTTTCTTGTCATGCCATTTGTTTTGAATTATGCTCCAACTAGCTTTTAGTCTTACGTGAACCAAGTGTTCAATAAATAATTGAGGAATTTTTTTTGGTTCTCTTTAATGATATCCTCATTTATAGAAAGATTTGGGAGGAACATTTGAGACATTTGGATGAATTTTTGAGAATTTGGAGGCACAAGTGGTATTTCCTAAAGATTCCAAGTGTGAGTTTGGAAAGAATGAGGTTTTGTATCTAGGTCATGCTATCAATTTCCAGGGAGTTCATGTTGATCAAGAGAAGATATGAGATATCTTGGATTGGCCTCCCCTAAAGACCTTGACATAGTTGAGAGGATTCTTTGGACTCTCAACTACCACAAAAGATTTGTTAAGGGATTCTCACCATCAGGAGCACCCTTAACTGAATTGACTAAGGGGGCCTTCACATGGACCAATGTAGCAGAATGAGATTTTTACAAGCTCAAGGAGGTGATAATTTCATATCTTGTGCTGGCTAATTTTTATTTCTCTCCCCTTTGTGTTAAAATGTGCTGCTTTTGGAGAAGAGATTGGAACAATTCTAATGCAAAATAAGCATGTGTGATATTGTAGTACTGGTCACCCAAATATAACCACCTACTCCAAGCCTTCTACTACCTTGCTACATTGTTCTTCAAATACCCTTCTACCCACTTATTGATAATCTTAGTTTGTTAAGAGTGCTGCTAGCTTTGAAAAACCCCTAACAAATCTCTTGTAATAGCTTAAAAAAACCAAAGAATCCCCTTAGATGCATCGATGTATTAGGTGATGGCCAATCCAAGATGGCTTGAATCTTATCCTGATCCACTTTGACTCCCTCTACACTAATCTTATGCCCCAAATATAAAATATCATCCCAAATTCACATTTAGATGGCTTGGCATATAGTGACTAGGCCTCCATGATCCTTAAGACCTCATCAATTTGTTTGACATGATCCTCCCATGTTTTAATATATATCAAAATGTCATCAAAAAAGAAAAGTACAAATTTTTGCAATTGCTTATTAATTACCTTATTTATGCATGACTGAAATGTAGCAGATGCATTGGTCCATTGGAAAGGAATGACTAAAAATTCGTAGTGTCCATAGTGGCATTTGAATATAATCTTATGAATGTTTTGTTTCTTTAATCTAATTTGATGATACCCTGATCGAAGATCGATTCTTGAATAGAAACTACCCATGCAACTCATCAATCAAGTTGTCAATCTTGGGGATAAGGTACATGTTCTTAATTATTTTATTGTTGAGAGCCTTATAATCAATCCACATTCTCATAGCTCAATCCTTCTTCTTAACCAAAACTACTAAAGAAGTGAAAGGACTAGAACTGGTTCTAATATGCCCCATATCAAGTAGCTCCCTAATGGATTTCTCTATCTCTCCCTTATGCCTTTTTGGGTGGCAATAAGGGTTAGTAATAATGGGCTTGGCCCCCTCTTCCAACTTGATGATATGCTTGAAGTCCCTATCTAGTGGTCTACCTAGAGGAATATAGCCAAACACTAAACTATATTTTTTCAACTGTGATTGAATATCAACACGATAAGCCCTCTTATCCTTTGAATGAGCCTTTGTAGAAATAAAGCATTGGGCTGCCCCTGCAACCTCACCATGCTTGAAAAGAGCTTCCATATTCTTTGTAGTGACTACTCTGGGTGCTCCATTAGACATGCCTCTAAGTACTACCTTTCTTCCATTTTCTTTGAACTTCAACTCCATAGTCTAAAAGTTATGGGAGTAATTCCAAGAGAATGTAGCCAATGCATTCCCAAATCCACATCTATCTCTCCAATTCCCACCACATAGAAATCATTTGTCATCTTATAGTTTCCTAGCATGATGCTCAACTATGATATATTTTTGGTGCATGTCATAGTAAACCCATTTGCAACCGTTACATTAAATCCTTTGAAATCCTCCACCTAAGTCCTCTCTTTGCCACTAGATCCTCATCAATGAAGTTGTGGGTTCCCTCACTATCAATCAAAATAGTCACTCTCTAACCATGCAAGATTCCTCTAACTTTGAATGGATTGTACTTAGGTGTATCTGATAGAATAGAAAAAGTCTCTTCTATAACTCCTCCAACCATGTAGTCTCTTCGTTCAACATCTTCCTTTTCATGTTCATTTCCCAACTCAACTTCCTCCTTTTTCTTCTTCATTATTGAAGGTAACTCCAATGTAATGAATCTTGCCCCTTCTGAAGTACTTGTGACCTTGTTCCCAAGGTTCTTTGCGTGAAAAACAAAGTTTCTTCCACCACAACTCATTCCTTTTCTCCTCATCCATGTTTTCCGTTTTAATCCATTCCTTTTGAAAAGGTTTCTTGTCTTTCTTTGGTGGGGATGACTTAGGCTGGAATTTATTTTTGGGCATAGAAAAATCCATATTTTTTGTCCTTTTTATTGCATCCTATAAAGAAGGTGGGTTAGATGCCTTCACCCAACCTCTAAGTGGTTCATTCAAACCCTCAATGAATAAAATAAGTCTCCTCTTTGATACATTAAGAACCATCATGGAAAGCCTTTGATATTCAAACACATAACTATCAACTAGGCCATATTGCTTTAGCTATGCTAGCTCCCTAAAATATAGTTCCACATCCTTTTTGTCAAACCTATTAGTTAGTCTCTAGATAAATTATGCATAAGAGTCTATGAGACTATGCCCTTGTGTCACCATCCCATGATACCACCACTCATGAGCTCGAAATGAAGTATGGCATATTTTATTGCTTCATTTTCAAACATGCCGTTTAGTGAGATATAGGTATCTAATTTTTGGATCCATGATCATGTTTTGCATTTGTTAAATCCATCAAAAGTAGGTATGGATAGCTTGCCCAGCCTTCACTGTAAATCTTTATTATGTGTGCCTCTTTCCTTCTTGGGTCTATTCCTCAACTTTAGCTGACATTTAGTGACATAGCTGCATGTAACTACTCCCCTAAGAATTGGTACTCGTGTAAGTAATCTAGGTAACTCTCTCCATTTTGTTGTCCTCCATTATCCTTTGGAACTTCCTCTCTATTTAAAATAGTAAGTATCAATGGTCTTCCTACGGATCCAATAATCATTCTAGTGTTGTTGTTAGTTTGGTTGTTTGCAGAATTACTTGCTTCCCCATTGTTATTTTGGTCAGCCCTAGGCATATTCATATCATTCAAAATTTGTGTCACTAAATTAGCCAACTTTTGCTCTCTTGGAGCAAGATCATTAAGTATCTAATCCATGTTATTTCCTTCATTCCTCTTTCTCCTATATACCATGATTTATTCTACCTATAAATTTGCAAAAGGAAATCTTGCTTCTAGATTTTATAGAAAATTATATTGCTCTCTTTTGAGATTCCTTTTATAATAACTATTAGCCCTTTCATTAGGCTACATATGAATTGTATTTGGGTGATTGCGGGATCATGGGGGTCCAAAAAGTGGCTATATGACAAAAAATGGTTGACAATTTTTTTTTTATCTGAATTTGTTGAAACGAAAAGGGCTTATTGATAAAAATGTCACCCTTACACCAATATAAAATATGTCTTATTTCGAATTAAATAGATAATTATTATTGGTTTTCTACATGCATTATGACTAAAGTCCTAATTGGTAGGTTGATTGAAAAAATCTATAATTCTCAAATGATTTCACATTTTTTGAATCTGAAAGATGTGGCACATTCAATTCTTCCCATACTATATGATAAAAAAATAAAAATTGAATTTCATAAATTTTTGACTAAGTTATGGTGGTTAGAAAAACACGTTTTAATATTTTTAAAATATTTCTAATAAAAAATTCATAACTAATTATTTACTTGCAAAAAAATTACAAAAAAAAATGCGGCACATCCAGGCATGTGTCCTCTACTTATAATGAAAGTTTCAAAAAAAAATATATTACTTTTTCTTGTACTTAGGTTGGTTAGACATACACTTGCTTTTTTTTTTTCCTGAAAATTTAGTACTACTGCATTGAAATTTAAAATTTTCACTAAATAGATTTATTTTTTTCCAAAAAAGGTGTTGGCGTAACAACTAACACCTCTGGAGTGCAAGTTGGTACAGACAGCTATGCACACTACACAATGAGTTCTCTTCAAATTAGGAGGGGAAGCTCCCTCGTTGTGCTTGACAAAAGTGCTTGAAAAGAAAAGTAAACTAAACTATATCTTGTCTTTTTCTCTTAGTTGTAAGAGGCACAAGGTTTACAGCACCCCATAATGCAGCCAGCATTTTCCTCGGGATTCGCGAAGACTTAATCCATCAAGAAAAATTCAAACCAAAATTTTTGCTTCCACTAAGGCATTTTGCTGAATTGAGCCTTTAATCTTGTTAAAGTGTTGTCAAAAGGTCGTTTTTGGGGTTTTCAAATATGGAGTTGGTGTCAGTACTATGTCAGTCTGTTACTGAAGAGATTTTAGAAAAATGAAAATCTGAACGAAAAACGTCAAAATTTTCTATCTCTGGAGAAGGGAGCATATTCTGAAATGGGCGCCCTATCTTTTTGGGGCTCAGATCCTGTTTTTAGGGTTTGTCACCTCCAGCAGACATTTGTCCAGCATCACGTCAGCTTCGCAGTGAGCTATCAAGCCTGTCAAACGGACCTGTTTTGAGCAAGTTACGGAAGATACAGTGCAAATCGAGGCGAAAGCAAGAATTGGCTAACACTGGAGAAAAGCGCAGCTTTTCAGAAAGGCGCCCATCTTTTTGAGGTGCCAGACGTAGGTTTTTGACTGAATGTCATCCAAGACGCTTATCTTACATTCGTTCAAGCTTCGCGACGCATCCTACGAGGGTGAACTGAAGGTCGGGCTACCGAACCCGGTGGTCAAACGCTATCAACTACCAAATCCATCGAAGAAAGAGCAAAGAGCACATTTTTGAGAAAGGCAAAGCTTTTCGTGCCTTTTAATGCTTTCTTCGATGATTTCGCCGTGATATTCAATGTGTCCGTGTTACGCCAGCCTTTCCGCTGGGTTCGCTCCGCCGACGTAGCGCATGCCCCGCCAAATGCGGGAAGTTTTATTATTTTGTCGCTTCCAAATGGTCAGTCTGAATGAAAAGAGCAACTTTTGAAAGGGGCTTTGTTTTTCACACCTCGATGACGCTGGGGAAATGTGCCTTTGCAGACAGTCGCGAACGGCGCTTCGGCCTCTAAAGCGAACCCGAAGTTCCAGTCCCGATAACCGGTTATGAAACGATTTGTTTTCTCCTTCGTCAAATGCGGTTGAAATTTTGACTGAAGTCAGGAAAAAGCGCAATTTTTCAAAAGGCGCTTTGGATTTTTGAGCCTTCGGGATGTCGTGGCTTATGACATGCAGATCAAGATATCATTTGATCGCTTTTACCAGCTCGCTAACGCACCCGCCGCCTAATCTGGAGAAGTCACCGACCAAGGTCGAGGATGAACAGAGGTCCCGGCAGGTTTTAGCTTAAATTCTTTTCATAAAATTTAAGGCAGTCTGAATTCTAAGAGTTCAAATTCTGGAAATTTTCGAAAAGTGAGTTGAATGGACGCTTTAACTGGAAGTTCTACCCAGCATCTTAACGCATTTCGCCTGTCATCTTCAGTTCATGTTTTGCATGTGGAGTCTTTTCCGCCTTGTAGCCGCTAACTATTTCCTTGCATGTTCAGTTAACTTGGTTGCATGTTAAGTTTAACTGAAGATTACCACTAAAAGTCAACTGAAGTTTACATGCATGGCGAATTTTGGTCAAAATTATGAAATTTTAGTGAAGATGGCGCTTCATCAAATGTTAACTAAAGTTCAAAAGGGACGAAGTGAAGCATGAAGCATTATTTTGTGAAGCGTGAAGCATATTTGATGAAGTATGGCGAATTTGAAGTTGAAAACTTCACTCATGAAAAGGGTCGCCATTTTTAGTTTTTGAAAAGTGAAGCAAGACAATAGTGAAGATGGCGCACTTTTCAAGGAAAGGGCAACTTTAGTTTGAAAAGGGTTGCTATTTTTAGATTATAATTGATTAAAGCATGAAGTTGGCGCACTTGTTGAAGGCCAAACTAAAGTTCCTAAAGGCTAGCTATTTTTAGCTTATTATTGCATGAGTTTGGCGAATCTCTTATCCCATTCTTATTGTTAACTGAAGTGTCAAAAGGGCACGCCTTAGGTCAAGTTGATGAATCCAAAGAGAAGTTGAAGGTGGCGAATTTGATAAGATTCTAACTGAAGCTAAAGTCGCATGTTTGAGTTTAAACTAAAGATGTGAAAGGCAAACCCTAATGCGTCCACTTATTGAGCTTGTTTGAGTTCTAGTTAACTACTATGAAGACCAATAAGAAGCCTAGCGCCATTTTTAATGCATGCTTTGTTTAGTGCGAATTTCTTATGATGAAATTCTATATATTTCCAAGATGGCGTCCATTATTGCATCATCTTTTGCTCTGAAAGCTTGTATTCTTTTGAGCGATCAGCAAGCTTAAGGTGATTCAGGTGTTCGTTTTCAGTGTTCTTCGAAGCTACGAGCTCAGATTCTTCAGAGGAAGTCAATTCTAGACTTCATTTCCACTTTGCATGCAGGTTTTATAAAGATTCGAAGAAGAAATTTGCAGATTTTTCAGAAGCAGACAAGCAAAACTTTCTATCTTCTGTCTTATTTCTTCTGTTTCTCACCTTAGGTACTTTCTTCGCATGCCAGAGTAATTCAACACATTTTCAGAATCTGTTCATCTGGGTTCTCATATTTCAGCGTTTGCAACAAGACCCACTTCTTAGATTTTTTCGAGAAAATCGCCCTGTAGCCTTCATTCTGAAGCTCTGAGCCTTTTTCCGAGAATTTCTTTGCATGTGGGCTTGAATCACATTTTTTCCAAAATCCAGCTATCTGGGTTTGTTCAGAATTCAGTTGTGCACAAAACCCATGTTCCAGAATTTCTTCGAAAATTCCTCCTGTCAGAAGCTATTTTTAGCCTTGTTCAGAGTTTGTCAGAAAGTTCTTCAAGCATATTCGACTTTACAGTCAAAAGTCACCATTTTCAAAATGCAGTTCAATCTCATTGATTACAAGGTGAAATCAGTCCTTACACATAATTTCACCAAGACTTCAGATACGGACCTAAATCATGTCTATCCAGTGGTCAATCTGAGCAGTTTAGAAGGTGTTAGCAGCAATTCGATGAGGAATCTTGAGCGTTCCGGGTTGCTGGCAGCGGCATCCATTCCTGTTTCTATCTTCGATCTTGAGTTTGTACTTGCTTGCATTAAGCATTATGACTCGTCTTCACGACAGATCAGATCGGTTGATGGAAGAGTGGTTTGCAGTCTCAAGCCGAAGGACATAGAAAGATGTTTTGCTATTTCTCCTCGCTCAGATAACTTTACTGTTGATCTTGAAGCTTGTGAGAAGATATGGGATGCTAATCATCAACGTTCACAGAGAAAGGTTGCTCAGAAATGGTTGACAATTCAGAAAACTAACTTGCCTAAGAAGGTTGGTCGTGGTGAATTTAAAGGAGAAGTTGCTGTTTTGATCACCTTACTCAATCGAGTTACCGGCCAGTCTGATGCTAATACTTTCCGTCCATGGATGTTCTACCTGATTACCAGAATCCTTGATGGCACAGAGCGTTTTGACTGGGCTATGTTAATTAGTGATTGCTTACATCAGCAGATTTCTAACTTTCTCAAGCATCACGAGATTCATATGATATCTTATTTGGTCTACTTGGTGGCATTTCAAGGTAGTTTCAGACTTCTTAAAACCAATGGTACTCTCGGTGTTCAGCATATTCATGAATATTATCCACAGCTAGAGTTTTCTCAGTTTGAGCAGGACTTCCGAGTGGTGAATGATCACTTTGCCATGAGAACCGTGAGGGATCTTGATGATGAGATGCACATTCGTATTTCAGCTGAGGCCAAATCAGCAATGGAGACTTGGGCAGATTGGTTCATACAGTTTCCTACTTTCACGTACCTCCGAGTTTATGGTTATGTTGGAGAGCCTCTGATGTTGCCGAGATATCCGTCAGACAAGATTGTCTTTATGGAGTTTCTCAGGCAAATGCAGCATGTTCACTTCTTTCTTCGTAGTCGTCATAAGGCTGCGGCAAATTTTCCATTCTCATTGGGAATTTTCACATGTGATGCAACAACAGATGCCAGGCGTATGTCTACTGAGATAGAAAGGTTCAAATTCAAGCCTTATACTGAGAGGCGTTCCTATGATCCTCTTGGACATTATGCAAATCGGTTAGAGCGAGGGATTGCACATACGCCATAACTTGAAGACTTCTGGGCAAATTGTGAAGATGAATTCGAGGTCCGTCGTCGTCACTACTGTAGACTTACTGTTGGTCAGCTCTCTGATTACTTGTCAGAAGATGTTGATGGTTTGTCAGATGATGATGGTGAAGTTCTTCTCAATTCTTATGTTAAGGATCAAGTTGTTAGGCAGCCACTTCGCTCACCTGATTGGTATGCTAAGGAGAATACTTCTATTGAAGAGGTTTCCAGATCAGTTATCAAGACTAGTAAGTTGTTCTTGGAGAGCAAACGGACACGGAAGTCAGTTCCTGTAGCAGAGCCGCCAAAGGATGTTTCTTCGTTGCCTTCTACTTCTAGAGCAAGACCCAGAGTTAAAGCCATTATAATACCTCCGGAAGGAGTTAGACTCAGTGGAAACACAGGGAAAAGAGCTACTGGTAAAAGGAAGCAGAAACAAATTGAGAATATTCCTGAGATTCCAGTAGAGACAGCTATTCAAACTGAGCCTCACGTTTCACTTCCTAGTTCACCTCACGTTCCGCCTATTGATATAGATTTTGAGCCTGAGCCACAAATTCAAGCAGGATCGGAGACAACTGAAACACCACAGGTTGATACATCAGGGACAGTTTCTCCACGAATTGAAAATATTGTTCAGTCTTGTTGGCTCGAAAAGTCTTTGGGGAGACAAAGGCGTGAACCGTCATACAACCTTGATTTGTCAGAGTTTGGTGAGCCCTATCAGAGGAGATCAAACAAGAAGATTAAGAAGCAAGTGCACATCGAAAAGACCCCTGAATCAGAGATTGTGATAGAAGTTGCAGTGCCTCCAGAAGGCAAAAGCTTGGATGAGGTCGAAGTGGGTGACTTTACATTCACTAAGGCAAATCTTGGCAGGACCACACGAGAGACAGATGTATCTCTTCTTAAGAATGTTACCAATAATCTTGAAGAGCGTATCACGAAGGATGGAGAAGATAAGGCTTTACTCAAAACTGAAATTAGTCAACTTCGTCAATACATTTCTGCTCTTGTTCATGGGAATCCAAATAGAGCACCGGTTCTTCCTCAGCACACACCTGCAGAGAAACGAAAATTGGATCAGTTGGTCAGTCATGGCAGACTTCTGGATGATTGGATTGACAGTTTAGTTGCTGATGGTAAAACTCTTCTTGCAGATTTATATCAGTTGAGGAGTGAGGCACATAAACTCCGTCAGGGTATTCAGTTGCTGGATATTGCAGTTGCAGAGAGCTTGGCAAAGGATCGCGTTCTTGTATCTCAGTTATCAGTTGCATGCGATGCTTTGGAGGAGATCGAAGATCAAGAGAAAGTCTTCACTTGGAAAGAGCAGCACCTTCTCAGAACAGAAATATGTGAGAAAATCTCTTCCAAGTTATTTTCACTGAAGGATGACGTAGTTGGAGTGCTTGCACTTGTCAGTGGCTTCGTTGTTCAGATCCCGTGTCATTATCTTCTCGAAGATGGCACGTATGTTGAGTTGGAAAAAGTTCAAGCGGAAGTCGAGAAGCTGATTTTTGACAGCCTTGAAGGTGAACCTAGGGCGCCAAAATTAGAAAATGTTTCAGTGATTGCAGCCAGTTTGAGAAAGGCGACTGAAGAATGCAAAGATGGTGTGCACACAATTACCGAAAGTGGCAGAGAACTAAAGAAACAGACTGTTATTTTTAGCAGCATCAAAGTGCCAGATGACAGGGAGATCGATGAGTTCTTGGTCGAAGTGTTAGACCGAGTTGACATGGAGTGATCTGTCAGTTAGAATGTGCAGTTAATTTCTAGGGTTGAGTCCTGAGCAGCAGTTAACTTGACTTCCAGTCTTCAGTTCACTTGCTGACTTAACACATGCTTATCTCATCCTCTGAGTTATCAACACAGGAGTTAGGGTTAGGGTTTCTAGTTAACTGAAGGTAGTGGCCACAATCTCTTTGTTTAAGGACCTGCATGCTTGCATTGTCCAATTAGGTTAAATGTACCGCTTAATCGATGGTAGCTTCCGCTTAACTCATAGTTTACTTCATTAGGTTAGCGCATGACTTGCATGCATTGCAAGAATCAGAGGAACTCAGCGTGATTTTAGGGTTACCTACACCTTGATGTATATAAATAAGAGCTTTGCTCATTTGTAAATAACTTTTGCTTGAGAGAGAGAAATATATGTCACACTTACCTTGCCCTCAATATTGTTTCTATGGTATTTGTTCATGTGCCCTCATTATTGCAATTGATTGTTATGCCACATAGGGTTTCGAAAGATTGTAATGCCGGATTCTTCCATAGTTTAGAGAAATCTGTCTTGTGAATCTTTTATTGTTATGATCGAACGTTATGCCACACAGGGTTTCGTAAGATTGTCATGATAAAACCGTTTTGTGAAGTGTTTAATATGCTGATCGAGTGTTATGCCACACAGGGTTTCATAAAGTTTTCATGGTGAATCTTCTCTTAGATTAGGAAAATCTGTTTTGTGAATCTTTTGTCATTACGATTGAGTGTTATGCCACATAGGGTTTCACAAAGATTTTGATGATAAAAGCTTTTTGTGAGTCTTTACTATGCTGATTGAGTGTTATGCCACATAGGGTTTCATAAGATTATCATAGCAAATTCTCAAATCTGTTTTGTGCTTAATAAACTTGTTCAGATTGAGATGATAGTTGCGCCACCTTGCCTTCAAGTAGAGAATCTGAATGCGTTTATCGTCCGATAGTCATAACCTTGCTCCGTTTCCTCTTGCTCTGTTTTCCTGAGGAGATTGGATAGATATAAGTTGTAGTTTAGTTGATTTGCGAAACCAGAGAAAACTCAGCTGCAACGTGTAAGTTCTTTCAAGAAAGCCTTGTGCCTCTAGCAGCTGAAACAAAAAGACAGGACATAGTTTTAGCTTATTTTCCTTTGCAAGTACATTTGTCAAAGCATAACGAGAGCCTCCATACTTGGTGGAAGAGCACTCCACATGTAGTGTGCATAGCCATAACTTACTCCGTGAGGT
>VDFB02360466.1:0-17175 GCA_007258455.2 Sequoia sempervirens
CTAGGAAGCAATGCCAAAAATGTAGAGGAGGAAATGTATTAAATGAAAACAAACATCGTAGAAAACAATGGGGACATCCCATACACAGAACACAAAAAATTCCACAAAGAAATATCATTTATCACATATGGATTGTTACATGTAGCAAGGAACAATGTAAAATAATAAATCATCTGAGGAAATTATCACAATGGTTGGACACAACCACTCGTCAACCAAAGAACAATTAGCCTTGTACACAACAACTGTTGTCTTGTACATTGCTTATGAACACAATGCTGTACATCATATAAACCACAACTATTAACAATATAACATATAAAAGTTCAATAACAAATGACAACTCCAACTTTATACCTTTTATTATTCCTAGTACAATAAAGCTTTAGTACGTATCTTGGTGTCTATATTATCCACAGTAGATAGTGCTTTTAAGTCTTTAGTATTTGCTTTTTATAGTGCTTCCTGATCGATATAATACCATTTTTCCTCTCCTTGTAGCAGGTAATAATAAATCTCATTTGAGATCTCATCTATTCTGGATGGTATTTTGCAAAATATTGCATAATAAAAGGCTCATGTGGAGAAATGGAACATTGATGGTTTGCCTGTGCATAATGTTTGAGGACATTATCTCAATATTTGTGTATTAGCATGACAGAGGATGTGTTAATTATGAATTTCACATTTTGTAAGCATTTCTTTCTCTGTATGCTCCAATTTAGAGAAATCGACAATGTTCTTGTACTGAACATTAATGAGTTAGTCTTATTGATGGGGGAATTGAAGAGCACACAGAAAATACTGAGAGGGGGGGAGGGGTGGGGGTGTGAATCAGTATTTTAAAACTTTAAACCATAAGAATCAACAATGAAACAGTAAGAGCAAACATAAACAAGAAGAACACCAATTTCACGTGGAAAACCCTTTCGGGTAAAAAACCACAGCAGAACAATTGCTTTCATTAACTTCAAAGGGCACCAACACAGGAGACAACAATCTCCAGATTACACAAGTGAGCACCAACTTTGAACAGCTGAAGCACCAACTCACTGAGAGGTTTCACAACACATGAATTCTGATTTCTTGACTTGAAATAAATCCTTCCATATGCATATTCTCTTCAAACTGAGCACTATCAAAGTCTGAGCACTACCTCAATCTGAGCTCAACATCAACAAACTTGCAACCTGGAACTGCCTTCCCAAAAGGACGACTTCATGTATTCCAGTATACTCACAGTGCTATTAGTGAAATGTGACTTCCTTATCTGATTTATTCACTGAATAATAATCTGCACCTACATACAGGTAGCTTCAACATAATTTCATTAATCTTCGTTCAGCATTCCACAAACATGCTGATGAAAGTCGATAAAGACATTGTGGAGTTCTGAAACAGCAAAAAGGACCCAAACTCATTGCACAGCCTGTACCTTAAATGATAGGATAACATATTATGAATAACCATGAACTCCCTGATATAGTATGACTTCCAAACTTCACTAAATCGGCTCAGTCAACATACGTAATACCAGAACAAAAGGATTTACACACATGGCACGTCTTCTACTACACTCTTTCAAAACTCAGAATCCTCAATAAAAGCCAGAATAAAAACACCACTATCTCATTAAGCAGCCTTTGCTAAATGAATGGTAATGATGGCGGTAAGATTCACCACATCTATGGTCACATTCGCACCCATGAACACAGCCCATTTTTAGAACAGTGAAAGCGATGGCGTTTTAATAATCAAATCCTCTTGTGAATTAACACGCACTACTCCACTTCATGCAGCACACCCAAAAATGGTAGCGATAGCAATTTTTTAGAATGATCACATCTTTTTTTTCTTCAACACCACGAATTCAGCCTATGCAAAAATAAAACCATTTGAATAACCACGCCCGCCCAAAAAAGACGATGCGGCATAGGAGAAATGCCACGAAGGCATTCTATAAGTGCAGTATTCAAATAATAAACTTATTGCTGCAATAGGAGTTACTTAGCACGACCACACACATAAAGCCGTCGCTGACTATAAGCCATCACTGACCATAAGCCGTCACCAGAAATAGACGTGCCAGGGAAAAATAAATTCAACATGAGCCACCCCATAAACTGATATTCTTCAACATGACACTGCATCCATAATATTCCACAGGCCGTCGAGATACATATTCCAGGCATTACAAAATAACACTCTTTAAAAACAAAAAATACATCTGAATCCATAGACTCATGACTATTATCACATTTGATATAGATTTTTGCATTCTATTTGTATATCATATGGATCATAACACTTTACAAAGCTTGTTGAAGAAATCGGCATACTCTGAGCCATGCTTGTATTTCTGAAACTTCAAGACACACAGACTGAAAACTGAAGCAGCAAGGCATAAGGCGATTTCTGAGCAATGCAATACACATCTTCTTCAGAATGATCATCTACAGCTACACTTATGAGAAGCGAAAAACTCCAGATAAGTCACGCCAGTGCCAGGTACCTTTGACATCAATGACAAAATATTTAACAGGAATTCCGTGTTAGTTATTTCTGTCTATACCTTTTACATGATTTTGTTTTTGCTATCCATGTTGCTTACATAATGAAGCCTGTAGGCAATGTGAATGATTGTGTGAATAGACATAAAAGAAATTGCAGTTGACAATTTCCACATTCCAGTTTGTTTTTGAAAAATGTTTTGGAAGGTGCAAATTGATGTAATATAATTTCTTGCTGGAGTTGTTGAATCTACTTTCACCTGATGCATTGCTCTCTTGTATTTGTTGCCTTTCAAAAGGGTCTGCACTCTGCATCTATTTTTTAAATCGATGCTATTCTTGTCTAGTGTGAAAGGAAACAAAATATTAAAATAGTTAGAAATCTAAATGGACCTAGAAAACAATACCAGAAAATGTTTTTATGGTTTCTTGTATAACATGATAGCCAACTTTTAGTTACTGTTCTTACCTGCTTTCAAGATTATGGGGGGTTTGGTTTTCATTACGCCATATCTTATATTAAAGTTTTTGTTGTCCAGGCTTTCTATAAGGTGCTGCGGAGTTGGGCATCAAAAAAGTTTATGAGTGGATGGTAAGAATTATGATCCAAACTAATAGTTTTTGTTGTTTGTAATTTGCTTTTTACTTTAGCACCTGACAATGGGAATTTTCCAGATTACCTTGCCCCTCAGATTGAAATGTGACCTTGTTTTCCAGATTGTCTTGTTGCTTGCCCTCTAGATTGAAGTGACCTTGTTTCTCAGATTGTCTTGCCCCTTAGATGAAAGTGTGACAAGTGTGACCTTGTCTTTTAGATTGACTTTCCCTTTAGATTGAAGTGTTTCCTACTTTCCAGATTATCTTGCCCTTTAGATTGAAGATTGGCCTTGTTTTCCAGACTGTCTTGCCCTTTAAATTGAAGTGTGACCTTGAGTAACATCATTCTCCTCAATACCACATTCATGTTTTTATTGATTTTATCTTGTCATCTCATGAAAGGCGAGCTGCTTGCAGGCATGCCCTTTTAGTTTGACATTTGAATTTTGATAGAATATGTCAGGTCTGAAACCCTATTCTGCAGATAAAGATGGGAGTTAGTGTGTTTGCCAGAAAGAAACCCTTTCAAGAGAATAAGTTTGAGACAGAAAATGTGTTGGAACATTTCAGAAGCATGCGTTGACAGGTCACAGTCATGATAAAATACTGAAGCAGCATAAATTAGTGTCATATTATGAGTTTTTTGTCACATTTTGTAGGTCATTTAATAGTACCCTTTTAAATTTAGATGAATGGTTGTGGTGCTTCTGTACATTCTTCATTACATGCTCACAGCATTAGTAGCTGAATTCCAAAAGCAACAGCAGGTTATTTGATTCAAATAATAATGTCACACAAATTCAAAACGAAATCAGGTTTATGTTCAAAGAGGAGTAAACTAACAATCTGTATTGTCGGGAAACAAGCATGGAATATATCTTTCTCTTAAAACGTGCTTGCCAGAACAATCAAGTCGATGAAACATAAAGGCAACTTTACCACTTTAGATTAATTTCCAGTTTTCATGGTAGATAAAAGTGACCTAATCTTCAGCCAATTGTAGCCACCACCAGCATTCTCAAGAATGACTGGAACTTGTATGTTTGATTATGTGATTTTGAATCTGGGTGAAATTTCATGTCTTGATGCCATTCTGTAACATTCTAGGTTGCTTTGCAAGGCCATTGAAGCAAACAGCAAACAAGTTGAGTTGACAGGCATTTTTTCTTGTTTAACAAAACAAGTAATTGCAGAAATCTTTCAATTTAATAGAATTACAGCTGATTTCAATATTGCTGCATTAATGCCAAATTGGGTCTGTGATTAAAGAAGGACAAACTATCTGTTTTGCCTTGAATAAAAGCACATTATATTTTTCCTCGAAAACTTGCAATCCAGATCAATTGAGTAGGACTGAAACATAAAAGCAAATAATATTATTCTAGATTTGTTTCCAGCTTTTCATGGTTTAGTGAAACGTGACCTTATCCTCAGCCAGTTCTGATCACTACCAGCACTCTCAAGAATGATTCAGGAACTATTATGCTATTTTGAACTGGGGTGAAATTCACTTTGAGATGAATATTCTGTAACATTATAGCTTGTTTTGCAAGGCCATTTGAGCAAATGGGAAATAAATTGTATTTGAAAGGAAATTTTTTAATTTAACAAGACAAAATGAGTAATTGCAGGAATCTTGTCATTTCCATTAAGATAAGAAGTTGCCTATGGAATGTTTCAATTTAATAGAACAAGAAGTTGTCTCAGTTCCACTGCATTAATTCCTTGTTCTATGTGGAAACAGTTCAGAAACCTCATCTTAAACTCTATTGCCACGATGCATTAGCATCCCAAAGAATACTGTCAGTCTATAAATTTCTCAAATAATATTGTTTAATCTGGTAATACTAGAGTGGACATATTTTCTGCCAAAACAAAAATTACCAGATCCTGCAGATAAAGCTTCAATATAAGCAAACAGTTTTTTGACAGATTTAATATATTCTATTCTGGGGTGATCTTGGTCTTAGATGCCATGATCGAGGGGTATCTCTTCTGTCAAATTCACCCAAGACTTGTGCCTAGCCTCATCTATTGGGGTATACTGTATGCTGCACCTAGTGTTGGATGTGGTAGATTAACTGATTCAACATTCAACTTTTGTACAATTTTAAGCATGTAACATGTTCCTGGGGTTTGAACACTGATTTCCATTGTGAAAGTTCTTGTGATTTACCATTTGAACTCATCTCATTTGACAAAAGGGCAGAGCTTTAGAGAACAGGAGAGTGGGCTTGGAAACTTGATATGGTCACACTTGACCATACTTCAAGTTTCCCTTCATTCAATGGATGCAATTATTATATCATTAGCCATATATTTTGTTAATGTTGTTAATTACACTTCAATGCTCAGTTGAGATCTTTTGCATGTCTAGGACAATACCTAATGAGGTAGGCAGCCATGACAGTGTTGAAAATAAAATATTTGTTAAATTCTTTTATTTTGTTTCCTCTCTGGTTTCCACTGTTGGTTTATACTTGTATACTTACTACACTTCCTTGGACTTTTTATGCAGTGTTATACTATTTCCTATAGCAATCACTTTTTACATCACTTGGTGGTTCATTCATTTTGTGGATGGATTCTTCTCGCCTATCTATGCCCAACTTGGTATCAATATTTTTGGTAAGCTATTTTTTTCTGTTCAGTATAATGAGTGCCATGGTTTTTATCCCAAAGTGACTCCTTTGAACATTCCTTTCTAATATTCTATCATGGGAGTTGGAACATATTTTTCATATTACCATGTTCTAAAAAAGTGTAAGTTCCATTTTCTATTAAGCTTATACCTATCAAATTATAAATTTATATGTCAAGATTTAGTTGATCTAACTGTATTACTCAAGCTTAGTTTACTTTTATGCTGATATGCCGTAAGTTCTGTTTTCTATTAAGCATATACCTATCAAATTATAAATTTATTTGTCAAGATTTAGTTGATCTAACTGTATTACTCAAGCTTAGTTTACTTTTGTGCTGATATGCCATTCCATCTAAGGTCTACTTCCTGTAAATAATAATTCAATTATATACATGTATGCTGTACCAAAAATTATCATAATAGCATCACATTGCAACAATTGGGCACAATCTATGTTTTACACTTGATATTTCTTTTATGGGATACGTTATTCACCCGTTTGTATTTCAATGTACAACTCAGCAACTTGGAACTCACATCTTCCAAGGTGATAGTGTTGCCCTCTTTCATTGAATGAATCTGTGCCCAATGAGAGCACTGTTTTAACAGACAAGTATTCTCAGCCTCTGTATACTTGACATGATCTAGCAACATCACAATAGTTGGGCATAATCTATGCTTTACACTTGATATTTCTTTTAGGGGATACATTACACACCCGTTTGTATTTCAATGTACAACTCTGCAACTTGGAACTCACAGCTTCCAAGGTGATAGTGATGTCCTCTTTCATTGAAGGAGTCTGTGCCCAATGAGAGCACTGTTTTAACAGACAAGTATTTTCATCCTCTGTATACTTGACATGATCTAGCACGCTTGTCTGTTAAGGTTGGCTAACCTGGTCACCAATTGCTTCCTTGTTGCTTGTCAGTAACTATTGCCTGTTAAGGAACTGTGTTTCTGACTTTTACAGTTATTTGACTAACAGTGACTATCTGTCTTTACTCACCTTTATAAAGCTTATGGTTTATAATTGGTTGCCTCTTGATGCTCTTTTTTGGTATTCCCTGCTGGCATCTTTGTTTGCTTAAACCATTTCTCTCTTAACTTTGTTAATTGTTTGTTATCATTTTGCTTTTTTGTTGGTAAGTTGAATTTCTGTTTGTTATGAGCTGATTTTCTATATTATGCCAGTTGCTCCAAAATGCTTGTTCTTGTATTTCAAAATTGCCCACTGTGCTCATTTCAGGAACCCAGGTAACTTCTTGCCAGCAATATTATGAGAGTTTAATTATCCAACTTAGCCTTATATGTTTCTGTTCTGTTGCTTCCATCATCTTGTGGAGGAGTCTTACCAACAGATTATCCATGAGGCTTGATATGTCTATTTTACCTTTCATTTGACATGGTTTACCCTTAAGCTTTCGTGGGAGTTGGTTACTGATGTCAATATGGGAGTTTTAACTGTCATCATGAGCTGCACTTTCACTTCGAACCTCAGCTTTAGTCTATTTATTTGCTTGGATATCTTCAAGGTATCTTTCAACCTTGCTATCCTGCTGTTAAACCTCCATTCCTGTGTCTAGGTTTCTGGTGGGTGTTTGCCACACAAAAATCAAAAGCTTAGACAGTAATAGGAAGTTCATTAAATCGTCTAGTCCAAATGCCTACCGTTTTTAGGATTATAACGATTTCATACTCACTGTGTATTTTCCATTTCTCATTGTAATTAATTGTTGCAGTGGTTTCTGTTTTTCAGCTATGTGCATATTGTCTAAATTCATGCAATGAGCTAGTCATCTGATCAATTTCTTTAAGGTGGAGTTTTAGCATTGACTAGGTCTTTGATCTGGGAATATCTTTTTGTTTCTACCATGGTAGGAGTAGAAATAATATCTCCCTCAAATTAATAGTAAATTCCAAACAATCAATCTGTTCTCTAAGCAAATTAGTCAAAAATATTGAATATGCTAGAGCTTTACCTACTTGCTTTGAATTGATGTGATGTGGTACTATATGAGCTTGTATGTCGCCATTCTGAATAAGTCTAGCATGCTGGGTGATATTGGTTAAATGTTATGTGTAACCTCATTCATTCGTGGCAGTCAAGCCCATTTGTACTGTGAAAGTGTCTTTTAGTTATAACCATTTGAATTCATGTATCACAGATTCTCATCTTAAATCCTTTTCATTGGCAACTTGATATGATGTTCATAATAGGATGATTCTGTTGTTTCTCTTACGATTTTGAGATTGCTTATTATATTTAAAAAATAATAGAACACTAAATGTCAACATTGCAATACATTTTTGGAAAAAATTCTCAAGCTAAGGAGGGTAGGGCCTGAGTTGGATAATTTAAACTATTTTTAAGATAAACGATCACGAAGTGCTTAAGACTTTTTGACCAATTGTCATTTTCAGTGTCATTGATGTATTGCTTTGAGTAATCCATGGTTATCATACTATACCGGGTCATACCCTTAAGCATCTTGAACATTTGCAGTGCATAAGCAAGCCATGGGCATGCAGATTATGGACTATAAACCATATTGCACATGCTAGAGAGCTAGATATGGTTCCTTTAGAGGGTTCATGTGTAGGTGAGTAATACTTGCATGTATGTTGACATTGCGTATGTGGATTTTCTTGGTATTGTGAATCAAGTCTGATTATCATAACTATGTAACAATTTTTATTTTTTTTCATGGTTTTGTGTAGAGTTTACAATGATAAATGAGATCTTTCTTGCTCTCTAATGTTTCCTCCCTTTAAACGTTTTTTGTAGCCTGATTTTTGCCTCTTTGGCTTTATCATTCAACCTAAGTAGCTGGGCAGCACCTTTCTCAGCTCGTAGTGTTGTGTAGACTTGGAAGCTTTGGATTTAAGTATTGCAATGACTTCATCTCTGTGATGGGACTGAGTTGTGATGATGTTCCTTAGTGCAGTTTCCCGCTTTATAATATGTACATGGCATGAATTGATTTGTCTGTTTGTCTTATTTTCTAGTATCACAGGTCCTTGGTGAGATTTTGCAAAGTCTTGTTTAATCTTTTGGTTTACTTATGAATGTAGATTTGTGAGGAACAATCATAAGCTTACATGCGAATCCTGTAATTATTTTGTTGATGATTTAACGATCTTTATTGTCCTATCAACTAAGATCAGATTGTTCCAGAAGTTTTTCCAAATCTTGTTAAATCTTTTGGTCTAGCTGTTGCAGTACAAGTTTGGCATGCTGTATATCTGCAATGATGATGAAAGACAATTGCAGTTCTCTCCATTCCTATAAATATTGTCTCTCTTTTGAAATGGCCTTCTTCACTAGAGCTTTTCCTGATTGCATGCATGATAGAATTGATTGAGGTGTAATCTTGCATTTGCTTTGCCTTTTCCAGCTAGCACTCATTGCCACTCTTGTAAATCCATTTTTCTATATTAATGAAGAGCATACAGATGAGTTTGTATGTGAGGTCAAAGCAGTTTGCTACTAGAGTTGTTTCCAACTCCATGTATTCTCAGATCTGGCTCTTTCACATTTTATTCTGGCATACCCTGAGTGTTGAATTTCAGATGTTGGCTCTTGATGGTTGTATCAAGTGCACTGTTCATTTATTTCACCTGCTACCAGTTGCGGTTTGACTGTGGCCTTTCGTACTGCTCCTTGCGTTGGTTCACTCACTCCCCTCAAATCTGATGGATTTCATCCTACCAGATTATGGTGTTTTTTCTTTGCTGTTAGGTTAAATCCTATGAATTTTGCTGTTGTGGTGCTTGTTTTTAGTAACTACATATGGGCTTCCTCCACATTTTGACCTCACACAGCACTGATCTGTGCAACCTTGTTGCAACATGATGCATTGGGTTGCCACCCCTCCAACACCTTTAACCTTTATACATTAGGGGCTTTAGCAAGAGTATAAAGGGCCCTATCCTCACTATCCTCTATAGTGGGTGTATGGGTGTAAGTGTGTGTCTTGTACAACCAAACCCAGCTGTAGTGATCATGGGAAACAAGTAGGCAAACCACCAAACCAGAAGCCTAACCAGCAACACAGCTATTTTACATTAGCACTCGTGCTTTTAATAGAACTCTTGTCATCATGATTGCCTCTCACAACTTTGGAGTTATCATTATCCCTCACACAATCAACTAGAGTTTTGATTTGTGCAATCGAGTACTAATCTGTCAAAATTAGAGGGAGGTCTTTTGAGCCCCAATCAATAAGACAATTTAATTAATTGAGAAGAAGAAAGTACATGAAGAAAGTCCATGGACTTTCTTTGATTGCTCTTTATTTAAAAGAAATATGATTAGATATGGTGGTAATCATGAAGGACCAACTATCACAACCTTTCATTTTCCTCTCTACTCTATAGTTCTATTTTCCTATGCACTCAGTTTGTTACCTTGTTTCAAATGAGATGCACACCTCACAATTTATCAGTTAACTCTGAATCCTAAATCATTTTTAATTCTACTTTGGATGCTATATTCCAGCACTATCAATTGATTCACTTGGTTGGCACGTTAACTCATAACACAGACAGTTGAACTAATCAAACAAACTCAATTAAATATGATATGTCATCTTGAAGTTATCATTGACGGTAGTTCCAAGTTGAGGTCATACTTGAAGTCACATTTTAGTTTGACTTATTGTAAATGGCTCTCCAAATGAATGGATTGAAGCAAGATAGAGTGATTGAGTGGTAGCATAACTAACCTTAGATTATAAATAATCCTGAGGTCCACTGCACCTAATAAAAAATGCATTTCGACTCATATACACTATTAATGAGCTTATTACATTCGAGTTGCCACATACCCTTGCCATCCCCAGATACATGTGTTCATATATTGGATATATGGATATGATACTCTTAGATATGGCACGGATATCATATCGAAATGTATTTATATATACAGCAGCAAAAATCTTTGTTTAGAATTAACTCGGTAAACCAAAAGATATAGATTTTTTTCATTTATCTGGATTAAAAGTAAAACAGGAAAAGATTAGGTTAGTGTTAAGGAAAAATTGTGTTAGGGAAAAACCAGAAAAAAGTTGTCTCAGAATTTGAAGAAAAACAGAAATGCCTAAATTTTTTTTTTAAATGCCAAAAGATGGTGGAAACTCGTGATTTAACTGTGGATCATGATTTTATTGGGATTCATTTGTGATTTAACTGTGGATCCTGATTTTTTAGGGAAAAATTCAGTGTGGGAGGTGAGAAAAGATAAATCACAATTTACTACAATTTTTTAACGATTATTGCTTATATGCATATATGAGCCCATATTTTGGGCATATCAATATGTATGGATACAGCACCACATCGTCTAGTTTAGGGTTATAAAAAAGTATTCAAAAATTACAAAAGAAATAGAACATAAAAAATAAATCATTGACATATATATTTAAATCACCAAAGAGACAAATATGATATAACAAAAGAAATATTATAAACTAAAAATATAAAACAAAAATGAAAAAATATATAAAATAAATATTTTCAGTGTTTTCTTTGTATGCATTTAGAATCTTAGATGGATGAATAATTGAATATGTGTTTATTTTTACAGTTACCACTTACCATTTCCAGCTGAATGTGTATTAGGGGGCTTGAAAACTACTTGTATCCATATCTTAGATGGATGAATAATTGAATATGTGTTTATTTTTACAGTTACCACTTACCATTTCCAGCTGAATGTGTATTAGGGGGCTTGAAAACTACTTGTATCCATATCTCAAAACATAACCGTTTCTGTGCAATTCTGTATTACATAAACAATGGCACATAACCAGGAAGAACCAAGAAAATAAATATGAGGATAATTAGTTTGGAACAAATCAACTGAACACTAATTGCATATTATTTGGTTGTAACTTGTGCTTTTTATTATGCCTTTTATTTTGTGAGTTACAATCTCTCCTAATAGAAGATTTACCCATCTCTTGATCACAAGAAAATGTTTATCCTTCCATAATTTCTCTTGTGCTGGTGTGTTTGAACTCAGGAAAATGCATATGTTCTTTAATCTTGCAGGGTTAGGTTTTATAACTTCATTAATCTTCATCTTCTTGGTTGGGGTTTCTGTATCATCATGGATGGGGGCTTCTGTTCTGGGGTTTGGAGAGTGGATCATTAAGCGAATGCCACTTGTCAAACATATCTACTCTGCTTCCAAACAAATAAGTGCAGCTATATCACCTGGTAATGATTACCGTGTCATTCTTCATTTTAGGGTTGAAGGGATTTTTCCTGTAATACATAACTAGGCAGATCATTAAGGCTGAAAGTGTAGAGATTATATTCATATCACATGTTTTTTCATCTTAACACAGATCGAAATACCCAGGCATTCAAAGAAGTGGCCATCATAAGGCACCCACGTGTGGGAGAATATGCTTTTGGATTTATTACTTCCTCTGTTGTTCTACAGGTAATATTTGTACTGTGGATTTATTCTTTATTGGAATATTCTATTTAAGATGTAGAATTTTGTTCTTTGTGTTGATTGGGTCGTTTTCTTGAACTTCAATGCTAGTTTTCTAGACATTATTGTACACTTCCATTATTGTTGTTCTAATATCCTGGGTACATGGATTTTTTCATTGAGACGTCGTCTGAAATGTTTGTTTGTCATTAATACTGTAATTTCAGCATGATATAGGTGAGGAGGAGCTTTTCTGTATATATGTTCCTACAAACCACCTATACATTGGAGACATATTTTTAATCAATTCAAGAGATGTGATCAGACCAAACTTGTCTGTACGTGAAGGCATTGGTAAGGCACTTGAATTCATCAACCTAGTCTAAGTCTGTATGATACTGGAAATTATACATAATACAACTATTGTGATTTCTTTTCATGTAACAAGCATCAATATATCCATTTAAAGATCCAAATCTTCTCAACTTTACTTTTAGATATATAATCTAGATACTCTATTTGAGGAATACTGCAATTGATTAAACATTTAGAAGAGAACTGGGAAATTCTTGTCACCACAGAGCCATCCTGGTAGGGTCAGAGATCCCTTTTCAAGAATTGTGTTATGCTGCTTTTGTCTGTAGATTTAAGAGAAACCAGAGAGTAATCAGACTATAAGTTGTGGCCAGTACTTTGTTTCTTGAATTTTTCAACTCAAGGATGTTAAGACTCAGTCAATTATTTGTGTAGATAAGCATATATATTATATTGTGTAGAATATAGAAACTAGCATTTACTATGTTTCAAACAATTATTTCAATAATAAGATTTCTTGCCTATGATTTAAACTGAATCCAATGCTAACCCCCACAAATATCTGAGATTTGTGCTGGATGCATCCATGAATTTCCATGGAAACGTCAGAGAACATTACCAACATTAGATTCAAAGTTGGGAACTTCTGTCAGGGGTTCTGATATTTGCTAAGAAAGAGTTTAAAGCGCTATAATTCCTTTCACTCATATTTGGTACTGCATATGAGAATTTTTTTTTTTGGGCAGAGGAGTTCCTCTTCAAACATTTCAAGTGAAAGATATAATACCTATATTTTAGATACATTTCAATTAAAATGTGTTAAAAATATTCTACTCAGAAGTCACCAAATTCTATCAATATTTTGGTGTTCTTTTGCAAGTTTTGTTATGTGAGCCCTATTTGCTTCCATCTACACATAATAATAGTTTGTGGCTTCTTTTTGGTGCATTATTATGCTGAGTTATTTTACTTTCCTTGTGGATTTTTTGTATTGCAATTTGTAAGATTTGATGGGATTCCAAATCAATGAGCAGATGATCCTAAGATTTAGGTGAGTGAAGAAAGTTACAATAACAGAAGAGAGGTTGCAACATGCAATATGAATTGCTATTCAAAAATAGAGGATTTCAGTAATCAGCCCAACCACCAAATGGATGGATGAAGTACAAATAAATCAGCCTCTTGGATGCACGAGTCAAGATGACACATATCCAAAAGGTCACGAGTTGACTCTCAATCATTCCCAGTTAAGAGATAAGCTAACTTATTTAAGACAAAGGTGACACTTAATTGTTGTCAATCAAGGATTGATGAGGTAGTGGTGGGGCTTGATTGTTGGTAATGTCCCAAATCCTAAGTATGAGGGTGTCTGAGTCATTTTCCAACCTTGGGTGGGATTTTGGACTTCCTTGTACAGTCACACCTTCATTTCATTCCCCATTTCCCATTCGTGTTATGTTGTAGGCCCCTACACGTTTTTTCTACCATCTTGCTTGAAGGCAGCCACATCAAGTATCCCCAATCCTTGAACCCTGATGGGTTCTCAAGTCTTTTTCTTCCATGATCAATGGTACTTGGTAATCCTACACTCAAATCCTTGATCACCTTCACTAGTGTTTGTGGGCCTTTTTGGCTCTTGCTCCACATATCACATCGGGTGTATCATCTCTTTGATCCTTGATCCATGTGGTATTGATTATCTCGCCTTCCCCAATTGTTTGTGGCTAGACTCTCTTCCTTCACATCATGGCATGAGATATCAAGTTCTCTACATCCCCAAACACCACCTATTTGCTCATTCATTCATTCCCCTGACTTTCAAAATTCTTCATACCTCTTTGCTTGACATCCTTACTCCCAATTCCCTAGCCCCTCTTTCCATTGTATCTTTTAAGTATCCATTTCCCCAGATCCCCGCCTTTTGGCATGCCTTTTCTTAGATCCTTGCCGTTTGAATGTAGAATTTCATCTATCACCATGGCCGACCAAGGACACCTTTAATGGTCTCAAATTTGAATGCGACAAAATGGCATGAAACTCTCTATTATAATGAAATGAAATAATATTATTGTGTGCACTCTCTATTCCAACATGATATCAGAGCAATAATCATCTTCGTGCTTGTGAAAATCCATTGAGCCTCCTTCATGGAAGATTGAATGTCAATGGAAGAATGAAGACTCTTATTTGAACCAAACTGATGCATAGGCGAGTTGGTAAGAGCAACAATATATGGTTTTGATTTTAAAATCACATTTTTTATACAGTATGACACAGTCACAGTAAAACTGCAGTATCTTTCTCGTTTGTTAATGAAATTTCAAAATTCAAAATGTTTCGGAAAGGTGATGAATAGGGCAATAAAACCCAGAAATAATTTGAAGAATTTTTTAGCGCTTTGCAAGCAGTTTGAAGCGGAAGACAGTGACATGAAAGAAAAAATGGTATTTGTTGATGCTCTTTCTAGGATTCTTACTCTATGTTCTACTTCTATGATTGGAAGCTCTCTATTATGGTAAGATGCTAAAAATGCATTTGCTATTGACCTTCTTGATTGGAATGTGGGAGATAACAATCTTGTAGTAGTAGATGATTTCATTCTTTACAAAAACAAAATTTTCTTTGTCTTTGAATATAGAATGAAGGAGAAATCTTTTGAGAACTTTCCATGATGCACCTCTAGTAGGACACTGAAGATACTAGAAGACCTACAAGCAAATCAAAGAAAGATTCTCATGGAAGGACCTCAAGAGGGATGCTTTCAAACATATCAGAGAATGCAAGACTTGACAACAAAATGAAGCACATTTTTTTCAGTAGGCTTTGCCTCAGCCATGGCCTATACTAAATTATAAGTGGGAAAGCATATCCATGGACTTCATCATAGGCCTCTCCAAGTTGTAGGAAAAAAACATTGCATTTGTGTCATGAAAGCTTAACTAAGTATGCACACTTCTTTGCCATTTCTTCAAAATTCAAAGCACATCAGGTGGTAGATTTATTCTCTAGAGAGGTATTTAGGCTACATGGATTACCTAAAAATATTGTCAATGATAGAGATAGTAGGTTCCTAAGCTCCTTTTGGTTGGAATTATTTTATTTGGTTAGTGTAGAATTCACTCCTAGCACAAGCTATCATCCCTAAACAAATAGACAAATAGAAATAGCGAATAAGTGCGTTGAAAGCTACTTGAGGAACTATGTTTCAGATCAGCTATCAACTTGGGTTAAGTGGTTTGCATTTGGGAGAACACAACAACAACACTACCCACCATATGTCTATTAGTTTGTCTCCACTTATGGCATTAACCTTTGTTGATTTAGCATTCATAGATAGTAGAGTGTCAACAACTATTGACTTGGTGGAGCGTAGCCATGACATATTGAGATCACTCAAAGATCACCTCTAGCAAGCCCATAATCAACATAAATTCTATGCAGATCATAACAGCACAAAGAGATAATTTAATGTTGGAGATATGGTCCTTTTGAGATTGTAGCCTTACAAGGAAACCACCATAAAAAATAATGGGGCTAAAAAGCTCAAACCATGCTTCTATGGGACTTGCAAGATATTGAGAAGTGGTGAAGTTGCATGAGTTGGAATTACTAAAAAATGGTAGGGTTCATAATATTTTCAAAATTTATAATATTTTCCATGTGTCTCACCTCAAGAGGGCCCTTGAACATGTCACACCTTCAAAGTAATTGCCACCCTTAGATGACGAGGGAAAGCTCATATTGGTGCCTCATATTGTTATTGAGAACAAGGTGAAGAAGTTGAGGAATAGAAGCATTATAGAGTACTTGATTTGTTAGAAAAATCTATTTGCAAAAAATCCTACTTGGGAAGGACTAGAGATCTTGGAGCATCCAAATTTGTATTGCTTGAGGGCAAGAAATTTTGGGAAAGGCGGACTTGTACCACCCCAAATCCTAAGTACAAGGGTGTTTGAGTCATTTTCTAGACCTATGTGAGATTTGAAACTTCCTTATACTGTCATGCCTTACTTTCATTCTCCATTTCCCCATTTCTTTTTCCCTACTCTCTTGTAGGCTCTCGCTTGTTTTCCTACTATCATGCCTAAAGGTGATGTAATGTCCCCTTTTGGGATTGCCCTAAATCTTGCCCTAGAATAAAAAATTTAAGGTAGTTAGGATTATAACTAACCAATTATATGCTTGAAGCAATATTAAACTTGGTTTAGGTCCTGCAATCATGCTAGACAATATTGGAAATATAATTCATATGATCAAAACATATATAATAAATGTCTTAGCTATTTAAACCTTGTAAAAATACATAATTATTTTATAAACTACACAATATCCATAATGCATAGCAGAAGTTTAATCCTAATAGGACTTGGATGAGAAACATGATAAGGCGCCTGAAGCTATCCATGCTAAGCCCAAGAGTGGATATACCATCCCTCTTGGCCCCAAGTGGCAGGCACACATGCATCCAACATGGGGTGGTGTACTTAGTGGATAAACTGCCTTCCCTATCCATGCTGCCTTATCCATCCTTCTTATGATTGAGACTCCTTGAATACATCCCAACAACCAACCCATGTAGAGATTGTGGGGGAGTGGGGGAGAGGGGGAGGGGCGGGAGCGCAGAGCTACAATAGGAGGCCCGTAGATTCCCCTTTCTAAGCCCA
>VDFB02360467.1:0-27372 GCA_007258455.2 Sequoia sempervirens
ATGATGTTAGTGGTTTAATTAAATAAGGATGAATTTATTTAATTTAAAATGGATGACTTTAGGAAATTAAATAGATTAGATTTATTTAATGAATGGAGATAAAGTAGGAGATTAATCAAATAAACTTGATTTATTTAATTAAAAGGACAAATATGATTTGATACAATAGAGTGATATATTTGATTAGATAAAATTGATTTATCTAATTAAGCATAGATTGATTAAAGGAGGAAATATGATGATAAGGACTATTTAATCATTTTTTTAGTAAAGAAGTGATCAAGGAAGAGATAGAGTTAGTTAGTCAAGATTGAATGTATGATGCCAACCAGGATAATTTCCGTGTCTACGATTATTAGAGATACGGTCTAGATTTATTTTATGAAAGAAAAATATTAGGTTTTCACTAATTTTAAGGAATTTAAAGCCTTTATTTAGAAGAAAATGGATTATAAGATAAGGGTGTTGAGATCTAATAATGGGGGTGAATATTGTTCTAGGGAATTTGATGATTTTTGTAAGCATGTGGGTATTTTTCAACAGAAGACTACTCCTTATACTCCCTAAAACTATGAAAAGGTGGAAGAAGAATGAATTGATTGTTCATGGAAAGAGCTAGGGACATGTTGAGTGGTGCTAAGCTTGATGATGATAGATGCTTTTAGTAGGATGCTATAAGGATTGCATGCTATTAGGTTAATAGATCTCCTTGTTCAGCTCTTGTTGATAAAACTTCTTATGAAGTATGGATAGTAGAAATCCTTCTATTTCACATTAAAGGATCTTTGGTTGTGAGGATTTTGTTCATGTGCCTCAAGAGAAGTGTTCTAAGTTGGATCCAAAATCACATAATGCATCTTTGTTGGTTATAGTGAGAATGCAAAAGGTTATAAGATTTGGAATCCACTAACTCGTAAAATGGTTTTCTCTAGAGATGCGATTTTTTGGGAGTTTAGAGATTACTCAAGTGAAGAACAACCAAAGGATAATTATAAAAAAAATCACTTTGAAACAAGATTGAAACGAGAAGATGCATATGTGTGGAAGAATTACCATATAGATTAGAGGATGGAGAAGAAGAAGAGAGTTCAAGGAGTTTAGATGATGTTCCAGATGAGCATGTAGAAGAAGAGCAATAGAAATCCCTTACTCCTACCTTTAGAAGATCCACAAGACAATGCAATCTAATTGATAGGTTAACCCATCCATTTTTCATTGTGTATTTTCTTTGTTGAGCATTGACAATGAACCTAGATCCTACAAGGAGGCTATTTCTTTAGAAGAAAGTGAGCATTGGATGCAGGTCATGTAAAAGGAGATGATGGCTTTGGATATTTGTGATACCTAGGATCTTGTTATTTTTCCCAAAGGAATCCCATTAGATGAAAGTGGGTATATAAGAAGAAGTTTAGTATAGACGGTTGATTCGAGTGGTACAAGGCCAGATTGGTGGCCATGGGCTACTCCCAAAGAGGAGTTGATTTTGGTGAAATATTCTCTCTTGTTGCTAAGCTAACTTCTATTACATTCCTACTACTTATGATTTTGAAATAGAGAAAATGGTTGTTAAAACAAAGATAGAGTTGATTTTGGTGAAATTTTCTCTATTTCTACTATGTTAACTTCTATTAGATTCCTATTATCTATTACTACTACTTATGATTCTAAAATAGAGAAAATGGTTGTTAAAGCTACTTTCTTGCATGGGGATCTTAAGGAAGAGATTTATATGTGGCAACCTAATGGTTTGTTCTGAAAGGAAAATAACACTTGGTTTGCAAGTTAAAGATATCTTTATATGGTTTGAAATAGTCACCTAGGATGTGGTACAATTAGTTTGATGATTTTGCATTAAAGTTAGGTTTTGTTAGAAATAAGGAGGATCATTGTGTTTACATTAAGTTTATTGATGTTTATATTCTAATCATTATCTTATATGTTGATGATATGTTTATGGGTAATAGCAAGGTGATGATTAGGGAGCTTAAGACACATATTTATAGCACATTTGATATGAAGGATATGGGGGTTGCAAAATATATTCTTTGGATGGAGATCAATAGAGATCAAGTACACAAAAATCTTTGGTTAAGTCAGAGTAAGTATGTTGATACCATTTTGCAAAGGTTTAATATGCATGATTGTAGACCAGTAAATACTCCATTTTCAATTGGTACTAAGTTGAGTTTAGAAATGTGTCCTAATATTGATGATGATATTGGAGATATGTCTAACATTCCTTATTATAGTTTTATTGGTAGTTTGATATATGAAATAGTTTGCACTAGACCATATATAGCCCAAGCAGTGGGAGTTTTGAGCAAGTTTATCTAACCCTAGTAGAGAGCATTGGACTTGTATTAAGAGAGTGTTTAGATATTTATGTGACACTTCATATTATTGTTTGGTTTATAATGGTACTAATAGTGTGGATAATTCATTGGACATACAAGGTTTTGTTGATGTAAATTGGGCAAGTGACTTAGACAATTGAAGGTCCACTAGTGGCTATGTTTTTACTTTTGGAGGTGCAGTGAGTTGGATGAGTAAAAGGCACCCTATAGTTGCATTTTTCCACCATCAAGAAAAGTATATGGCTGCTACACATGCCTCTAAGGAGGTAGTTTGGTTACAAATACTTGGTAAGAGCATTGGTTTTGATTTCAAGACAGTGAGGATTGGATGTGACATTTAGAGTGCCATATGTTTAGCCAAAAATCCTATGTATCGTGCTCATACTAGGTAATGTTTATGTTTAGTATCAATTTGTGCGAGAGATGGTTGACAATGGTTGGGTCTTTATTAAGAAGGTTGACACTTTGGATAATGTTGCAAATTCTCTCATGAAGCTAGTGACCATGGATTTCTATTGATGTGCATGAAGTTCATGGGCCTTGATCACTATACTTGATTATATGTATTTATTTATATCTCATGGATGTAATTGCAATGTATAATTTCAAGTGATAATGTTAGGATATGGGAAATTATAATTACTTTACTAAGTTGATTTATGTGTTTCCACATTCTTTAGAAAGTGTTATTGGGAACACAAGGGACAAAATATTTATTATCTATTTTCCTATGAAAAATAGTAATATCAATCAAAGAGGTGGATGCATTACAATGATGGTTAAATATTATTTTGGGAGGATATTTCATTTGGACATCCAACTTTGTGAGTGGGGACCACTTGAGTGTGCATATCCTTGCATGATATTTGCATATTGTGCATGCTCTTGCATGGTTGGATTCCCAAGTATGCATGTTAGTGTATTCTCTTGCATGCAACCTTTGGAGCTTTTGAAGTGTTATTAAGCACTTGGGATTGACCAATTTTAAATGTCTTTGGTTAGGTTTCCATGTGAAGGCCATATGATTATTCATTATTTTATTCCATGTTGTGTTGTCCACTAAGTGGGTGTGGTTTTCTAGATGGTTTCTTGGTGTTTTGGGTTACCATTTGTGAAATTCTCTCCCACAAATTTCTATATATTGAAGCCTTGAGATGGTGGTTTGTAGAGCTTGTTTGTAGATTGTTAGAGCAATAAAGTTCTGCCAAATTACATAAAATATTTTTTTATTGATATAATTACTTGAAGATTAATACAAAAATTGGATCTCTCTAGGCATGGATATTTTTTCCCACAAAGGTTTCTCCACATATATCTTGTGTCACTTATGTTTCATGACTTGGGGTATTTTAATTTTCTTTCATTGTTGAAATTTTCCAATCACACAATCTTCTATATGTTAATATTGAACATATATTTTTTTTATTTACAACCACTTTAATAAGTTATTATTGTTGCAAGTTATACCTTGATTTCCAACATTATTTTCATTCCTTTCTTTAATTTAGGATTAAAATTAGATAAACCATTTAAATTTTGATTTTCTACATGTGTTAGACATTTCCCATTAGTTATAACCATAGCTAAATAGTTACCTATAGTAGAATATGAGTCCACAAGGGCCTTAATAAGATATTTTATTTATAAATTCTAATAAGAATGCCAAGTCAAAAATTTAAAGGGAAGAGCCCCATGATCTAATTGTTAAATCTATTTCAATTTCTCTAATATAATCTCTAGAGAATTAGACAGTCGACTATTCAAATTAATTTTAATATATGTATAAAGTAGTTACCTTTCTCTCAAGCCAATGATATAAAGGATCCAATGGCTTACTATGGACTATCATAATAGATTGTAAAATATGTGATCTCTAAAATTTTGTAGGAATCTAAAAGGGACACACCTAAACAAGAATCTTAGATTCCTAGATATCTTCCACCTGATCAAAACTCACATGCCAAGGTCTTATGAATAAATAAAACTATTTAACACTTTCAAAAGCCACATTTCGATCAATATTCCAAAAGAAAACCAAAAAATAAGTACCCATTCATTACAAGAATTATCTCTATATGTCCTTTGATTTTCCAAGTCCATTGAGCTCGTGCTTCTAAAAAAGGTAACGAAATTTTAATACCCATAAAATTACAAATTAGGGCATATTTAGAAAGATAAAAATGATCATCAATAATTAAATCCATGTTAATAACTAGAATATTCCTATTGATATTCTTCTCTAGGCATCCATTCATCATGGGATAAAGTTTATCCTAGTTGGTTACATGTACCAAAAAGGACAACATTATCATATCTTGATAAAGAAGGCTCATCTAATTTTGAAAAAAAAAAATTATAAGAAGAGACAATGGAATCCCATGGACCCCTTTCCACTTCCATGGAAAATAGGAAAATAAATATTGGTAAAAAAGTAAAATAAAAATAAGAGAACTTTTAGCTTAATAGAAGAAAAATCCTACAAACTTAGAAGAGAGAATATTTGTGGCCACCAAATAGCCACATAGACCTACATAAATAAACCTTGATTATGGCTAGATGTGTAGCAATCATCAAAGTGTATATATTTTAATTTATTTGGACAATAAACATGACATCATATTTACAATGATTCATAGTAATTAATATTTTGGCTTCTTGTCATGTTACAAGGGTAAAATATGCTTAAGGGGATGGGATAAAATGTCTACTTGGGTATAGTATTATAGTTTATTAGATAGCAAGAATAATGTATTGAGGTGCATATCTTTTGTAAGTCATCCCATTAGTTAATTAGAATAAATTATTTATCTCATATCTATGGTTAAGTGGTAGTGGTAGGTAGTTGATTAATATATAATAAAGAGACAAGAGACTCATTTTAAATACTTTAAAATATTGTGTGCTTAGATTTGTATTGAGATATACCACTACATAATGAGTTCCTTTCAATGATGGTCATTATGGTGTTCCTTTGAAACCTTAAGGGCCCACTTTTTCTTTTGTGAATGTTTATTTTAATCATTATAATTAATGTAGATTAGTGTCTATTCATCAAAAAATAAATTCATATTATTGAGTTATGAGATATCTCTTCTATTATTGGTTCATTTCTACTATTTTATATTGAGGTTCTCAAAAAATAGTGTGCACTACATGGAGTTGTTTTGGTTTGATCTTCATACTTAAATTGATTAAATAGTATTAAATGGATATGCAGAGGAAGTTGAAGAGTAGGAATGTTTTAATTTTTAGATGATTATGCAACACTTACACCAAATTTTGGACAAGAAATATAAAATTTTATCCAAGGGACTGTAAAAGATTGTTGCGTGTCTCAATTTGAAGCTCCCTCTTTCTACTATAATTAAAATTGAATTTCTCTTTCATGAAGAAGAAGATGATTTAGAAGCAATGACAATTTAGAATTGTATAAGTACAAAAGGGTTAAGGTTAGGCGAAGCCTGTGTAATGTTCTTCTTGTTCGTATTTTGTAAAGAACATATCCTCTAGATGAAAGACTTGAAAATAACTAAAGCTTATTAATATATTAAATAGAGGTTATTTTTGTGTAGGATATAGATTGTTTGATTGAAGATAATTACTTCATGGGGATTTGGTGAAACCTAAATAAAAAATCATTTAAGAAGTTTCTTTATTTATAGATAATATTCAAACTTGGGGTATGTTCCCATTTATGTAGAAATGAATGTAAATATCACATATTATTTTTCAGCCACCAATGAGAAATATGATCTTCTATAAATTTTCTTAATACTATTATTGGTTTTAAAACATCAAGTGACAAGAGCACTTGGGATCATTTTTTCATGAAATTGTTTAATCTTGAACTTAAATATTTTTTCTTATGAACCATTATCCATTTTATTAAAAAAATGTTTGCATCACCATCCTCTTAGGCTTATCCACAATCTAAGGGAGTATATATGTATTCCTCCAAACTAGAAGTAGAGACATACTACCCAACTTCCCATAGAGAATATTGTGAGAATTTTTTATGTAATATGATTTCTTCATGAGAGGGAGAGAATTTTCTTGAAAAATCATTCTTCATAATATTTCATGGAAAATAATTGGGGTTCTCATTTTGACTCTTTTAGTTTGTTGATGGAAGGTCATTAATTCAACCCTTTATCTGGGAGGGGAAAGTTCCGTTAAAACTTCACCCCTTGTCACCATGTAGGTTTAGAAGGGATGTTTAAGTAATGTAAACACCTAAATCCATAAAATATTTTTGGAGAAATTAGAGGAAATATAACCTATGACCATAGTTGGATTTCTTTTATGTAGATAAAGGAAATCACCCATAATAAATTTAAGGGTTTTTAAGCATGAACATTGGGAAAAATAATTCATTAATCCTATACTAGTTACTATAATGTCGTAAAAGTGTACGCCTTGCAATTTCACATACATGTTTGCATCTAATTTAGTTTCCACTCCCTTAGCACTTGTGTAGGCTCATTTTAGCCTCTACATCAGCCGTTTTCCCCTCTCAGGATGCTCAAAAACCCCTTTTTAGCAGCTAGCCTCACTCGTCAACTTTTTGTCCAATCTTGTGATTTTCCCATTTGTGTCGTTTTATAGAGGGATGCGTTTCGACACTAGTGTGTCGCGTGGAAATCTCCATGTCATGCTAGCATCCTGTTTAATATTAAAATAGCTAGAAGCTTCTAACCCAAGATGCCTTGTAATGACTGGAAAAGCTTTTTTTCCCTCATTAAATACTATTCTTTCAATTCATTTTGTCTCTCTAACTTCTATCTTCACTCTATCATCTTAGATTTTCTCTTTCCCCTCTTTACTCCTGGCTTGCACATCTCCCTTATTTGTTATACTAACTCCAAGATTTCACATTCTTACAGGTATGTGCAGGATCATCATGGAAAAAACAGGCCCTTAAGTGGCAAAAAATCTAGAAAAATTAGTGTTAGGAAACTTGACGTAAAAATTTGAATAAGTTATCTATATTATTTCAAAAATATGTAAGAATAGAATTTGTATAAAATTGAATGTAGTTTCTAAACTACTAGGTTTATTTAAAAATAAATAAAATCTATTTGGTGGAAATTTGAAATTTCAATGCAGTAGTACTTAAATTTCACGGAAAAAATAAGAAGTAGGTGTCTATCTGACCACCCTAACCATAATAAAATGATAATATTTTTTTATAAGATTTTATATATAAGTAGAGGACCCATGTTCGAATGTGATGCATATTTTTTTTGTAATTTTTTTCCAATTATATAATTAATTATGAATATTTTATTAGAACTTTTAAAAAATATAAAAACTCGTATGTCTGACCACCATAACTTGGTCAAAACTTCATGAAATTTATTTTTTATTTTTTTAATCCTATAGTATGTGAAGCATGTTTTGGATTCAAAAAATGTGATACCGTTTGAAAGTTATAGATTTTTTTCAATCATCCTATTGATCAAGACTTTAGTCATAATTCTAATAGAAAATGAATAATAATAATTTATTAAATTCAAATTAAAGAATAATTTATATTGGTGGAAATATGAGAATATCCTCTAAAAACCCTTTTCATTTCATCAATTTTGGGTAAAAAAAAATTGTGAGCCACATACTCTACAAATACCCGTAATATTGCCACTTTTTGGCCCATCATGATCCTGCACATACCCTTACAAGACTCTCAAGCTTTTACAACACCCTTTATAGCTCTCTTGCCTCTCACATCCCTCTCTCTTCTTTCCTTACTCTCTCCATTTGGATTCCTTAAGCCTTGCAACTCTATCTCTTTCACTTCATGCTTGTGAGAATCCTGAGATTCCATATCCCCTAACTATTGCATCTTTACTTCATGATATAGTTTCTCCTCCTCAAGCAGGGATTGCTTATATCACTTACATTTCGTGATACAGGTTCTCCTCCTTGAGGGAGGATTTCTTCTATCACTCTTACTTGGTGGTGTGGGTTCTACTCTTGAAGCGGGTTTTTCTTTCACCACACACTTTGTCCATTTTGGATCATCTATCTCTTTCCATCTGGCTGTCTGTGGAGGTGGGAACACCAAAATAGGGGCTTGACTAAGGAAACCCCCTATACAACCCTAAAAATCTCTCCAAATATTACGCATGCGGATATTGAAGACAGTCATGTGATGAAGTTTCATCACTTGCATGGTTGTGAGCATTTCCTTTCTTCTCCTTATCTTTATCATTTCTATTTCACGTTATTTCAATTCTATCACTTTATGTTAATTTCCATTATTCTAAGGTTTTTAGCAATTGAAGTAGTAGTCATTTAGCTATTTTATGTGAAAAACTTGCTTTCTAATATGTATGAGATGCTAGTGTGCATCTAGGACACCAACATGCCACACATTCATTTGTATTCCACACTAATGTCCTTTGGCCGAGAGCTTGTCAATTTGTCCAAAAAATCTTTGTGACCCACTCTTTCTAATTCTAGAACTCTCATGTTGTTCTTGAGGTAGTTTAGGGAAGTTCGCCCCATGAGGCTCTCTGAAGAAAGAGAACTCATGAGTAGTGAATCCCCCTTCTCTATAGTTACATTATTCTTGGGGACAAGGTTAAGAGGACCCATGAGAGTTGTGAGCATCTAGGGTTTGCAAGAGTGATTCAAGGCACCACTTAAATAAATTGAGAGTTTCTATAATGCAATCACCTTTAACTAATAAAGGTATTTCTTTATGGGGTAGAAGGTGATTGAATTAGCCTCACAATAATCATATGAAGAGGTACAACATAATTCATTTCAAATAGTTTGACTATTTTATTAGGATATATTATATTTGTTATACACACTCATGGACATGTAAATTTTAAATTTTATTTAAAATCTATTTTATTTTCTTTACATTTTCAATTTATTTTTTATTTTTAGATACATTTAAGATAACAATTGGATGAAATAAATCTAGCCTAAGATAAAGAAACCATCCATCTCCCTTCTCCCAAAGGGCTTCTTTCTCATTAGTTTTCTTTTAGCTCCAACTCATGAATATATTTAAAATAATGGACTCCATTTTTGTGGTAGATATCGATTAATTTATTTTTAATTGGCTCTATATCACTAATATCTCCCTTTAGATTTAGTTTTGAAATTTTCATTGCATATGCCAATTAAACAAAATGGTTCAATCATTGGCTAAGAAGGTGGGAGGTTTTTGTCTAGATTCAACTTTTATTCTCAACAAATCTACTAGGGCCTATGTGTATGTGGATCTCTTTGATTTGTTAAACTATGATATGAATTTGTAATATTCAATGGTTTCTTGGTTACAATAGGTGGAATTTAAAGGTCAATCTATGAGATCTTTTCATTACAATAAAATTGGTCACAAAAGAGAAATCTACTCTATTTATTCTATAGGGGTCTTTATGACATGAAAATATATTGATGTTAAAATAGGTTCTAAAATAGGGGTTAACTTTGAAATATTCTAGATGGAAAAGTGTTGGTGTAATTAAATGTTTTGTACCTTGTCCTAGGTCATGATTACACCTTAGTTAAGTTTACTTAGGGACCACATAGGAGGTTGTTGGAGATTTTCCACTTTTGGTGGACTTGACATGTCATTATCACATCACTTCCACCTTTTGTGGACACATCATGTGATTATCTCTCCACCTTTTGTGGGTGATCCACCTTTTGTGGAGATTATCACATTATCCTTTCCCACTTTAGGTGGAGTGATAACTCTTCATTGTTGTCTCATGTCATAAGATTACGACACTTGTCATAATCTTATGCCCTCCTATGTTCTCACCTTGGCTATATAACCAAGGGGTCTCCTATGTAATTATTGTACCATTCTATTATCTCATATTATTGACATTGAATACAGTTTATTCTTGTCATATTCTTTTCTCTCTCATTTGTGCTTTCTATTAGGACTCTAGATCTTGGGTGGCTACCTTCATAGCCAATTCTTGTAGTATCGAGCTTTTGGGTGCCTTTGGTTGAGTCATTTTGGGAAGATTCTTAGAGGCTTACATTTTTGGCCCTTGTGTTGGGAGTTGATTGCATTTTGGAGACTTGTTGCATTAGATAAGGCTTGCCATTGTACACAGGTGTCCAAGATAGTCAAATTTGCCTTTTTGTTTTGGGTAGTTGGACATGGGAGCTGCAATCGCAAAAGGTTGAAGATTGGAGGTGATTGCCAGATCCAGGAGGTAACTGCCACTTTGGAGCATTTTTAGCCGAAAAGGACATCGCCATTGCATCTAGAAGGGCCAAAACCCCTAAATCGATTGCCAAATCGTCAAATTTGGACAAAGTTGCTCGGAGGTAAAAGTACACGCGGGTGGAGCCGTGCGGCCTACCCTCACTGCCGATGCGATTTTTTTTTTTAAAATTAAATTTTAACGCAATTTTTTTCAATAGAATTTGAAAAACATTTTAAAAAATAAAAATAAAACAGAATGTTTAATTTATTTTTTGTTTTAAAATGAAATTTAAAAATAAATAAATAATTTTTTTATATATACGGTGAGGGTATTATTGTCCCATCGCAGCGGTACTACCATACTAGCGGTTCTGGGGTTGCCGTGGCGGTGTGGCCGAGGTCCATCCGCCAGGATGGTACGGCGATCGTGGCGGTATTTTGCCGTCCCATAGCGACCATTATTGCTTAAAGGTTTTAAATAAAAGCTTTTTTACATATATTTTTAAATAAAAAACTTTTGTTTATTTTTTTTAAAGTTTTTAAAAATAATTTTTTTATGAAAATTTTTATTAAAGTTTTTTTTAATAATAAAAAAAATTAAGTTTTTTTTCTTTATTATTTTTTTAATAAGTTTTTTATATAAAATAAAAAAGTGTGTTTTTTTTTCTTTATTTTAATAAAGTTTTTTTTTTTATCAATTTTTCAATTTCTTTATTATTTTAATAATAAAGTTTTAATAAATAAAGTTTTAAATTAAACTTTTTAAGTTTTTAAACAAATCATGCAATAACATGTAAAATTGGAAAGTATTTTGCCTCCCGATCGAGCCTTGCCTTGGACCATTTGTTCCTCTAATCGGCAGTCAAATGGGGGTCAGTTGCTCCTACCGACATTCATCTGGAGGGCTTTTTTCACGGTCTTCAGCTTTGGGTTCCTTTGGTTGGCTTCTTCATCAGATTTCCAGTTTTGCATCATGTTGATTGTAGTTCTCCTCTTTGTAATGTTGTAATCGCACTAAAATAAAGTGCCACAATCTACTATTTCAGTGTACTATGTCATGTACTATATGCTTCTTTGGATTGATCTATGTATCTAGTGTTAGTTCCTATATACTCAGCGTATGCAGCGGCTGGTTACCCATGCATTTCGGTGAGATGGACTAATCACCATATAGACTCCTATTTTGGAAGCACTCTACCTGTCTTCAGAAGTTTGGTTCTACATCTAGAGACTTGGTGCATGGCTCCAGTAAGACTTGGATTGTACAAATTGTGCATGGCTCCAGTGAGACATGGATTGTACCAATATGCTATTATTGAGCATTCAGTTGATGCTCACGCAGTTGTCTTCTTGGTTTGGACCTTATTCCTGTTGCAGTGTGGATTCTTCTACAGTTCTTCATTGACAGATTCTGCAGTTACTCTTGAGTTGACAGATTCAGCTCAATCACCAGTTATGTGGCATCTTCTGCAGTTGTACCTGATTCCTTCTATCAGTGCTTTGCACAATTTGGCATTTCTTTTGGAACAACATTTGGAGGACTCATCATCATCCTTGGTCCACTCTACTTCAGCGTTCACATTGTTCTACATTCTCTCCTTCTTCAGTTCAGATTGGGGACTCTTGACATTGTGACATTTGAGTAGTGACTCTCCATTGAGGGGGGGTTGCATGGACTATCTCTTATGGGGGGGGACTTTTTCCTCACTTGAGGTTTTATCCTTCTTAGAGCATGATTCTTGTTTTGTATTTCATCTCTCTTTTGGGGGGTAGTTTTTCCCACTAGGTTTTTCTATCTTTACTCCGCTTTATGAGAGATTGCATTGTGTGTACATGGGTACCTAACATGGCCTAGTAGCCGGGACCCATCTTGCATTGTTTTCCTTTGTGTACATTCTCCCTAAGTTGCACTTAAGGGGGGTGTTGGTGTAATTAAAATGTTTTGTACCTGCCCCAGGTCATGATTACACCTTAGTTAAGTTTCTACTTAGGGACCACCTAGGAGGTTGTTGGAGATTTTCCACTGTTGGTGGACTTGACATGTCATTATCACATCACTTCCACCTTTTGTGGACACATCATGTGATTATCTCTCCACCTTTCGTGGGAGATCCACCTTTTGTGGTGATTATCACATTATCCCTTCCCACTTTAGGTGGAGCGATAACCCCTCAATATTCCTCCTCATCAAGATTTTTCACGTACACTTGTCATAATCTCTGCCCTCCCATGTTCCTCACCCTTGGATATATGTCCAAGGGTCTCCCATGTAATCATTGCACCATTCCCATTATCCTTACATTATTGACATTGAATTTATTCTTCATATCATATTCTATCTCTCTTTTGTGCTTTCTATTAGGCCTCTAGATCTTGGGTGGCTACCTTCATAGCCAATTCTTACAAAAAGTCGTAACTACTTCCTATTAGATTGATTTGCGGCTTCAATTGAACAATAGTCAAAGGAGTTTGAGAAGCAATAAAAAAAGTAACAATAGTTTATGGGTCTTGCTTCTCTTAAATTTTATTCATTTTCTTTTATATCCTATACATATGCAATTTGAACTTATTCCATTATTTATCTATTAAAATATTATCACATATCATCTATTTATCTATCTAATATATTATTTACATAGCCATTTTATTTTAGTAAGATTACTCATAGTTTCAATTTTAAAATGTTAATTGTTTTTAATAATTTTATTTAATATGTAAAAGTGTTTTATTCACTAATATTTACTTCATTTTTTATTTCAAAATTGTTTTATATTTCAATAAATCAATTGCTACACAGTTATTTGAAAAGTATTCTTAATATATTTTGTTAAACACACAAAAGTATTGAGAGGGGGTTGAATCAGTACTTAAACAAATTCTTCAATTTCAATAATAATTAATAAAATGTAAATATTTAAAATGTGATATGAAGAAGAACACATAAATGCAAAAACATAAAACCATATTTATGTGGAAAGCTCTAGAAGGGAAAAACCATGGTGAGAAAGTTGTTTGGATCTACTATCCAAATTTAGCCTCACGAATGAAAATAGGATTTACAACAAGTTTTAAGTGTTACAACCCAAAGGAAGCTACAAATCCCTCAAGTAAAACTTAAAAACAAGAATGAGGCTACAAACTTAGTGTAAAGATACTAATTTGATTCTAATATTTCTTTTAGAATACATACTACTTTAACTTTTTATTGACCTTTATAAACTCTACAACACTATCTTATACACAATCACTACATCATTTTTCACAACATAAAAATTCCTTTCTTTTTTCATCACAACTAACTCCACTATATTAGTAGCAACATCACTATTGAGCTACAATTCTTGCACTAGATATTCTAGTTAAATCCTTCGTAGGCTTCAAAAAGTTTCTACTTTGTCATCCAAGATGAAACATATGATATGGGACATGCAATAGCCACATATGTCAAACCCTAAGACCTATATAGTAGGTAGAAATAAAATGCAACAGATGGAAAGAGATAAAAAATGACCTATTATATATTAGCATACACTTCTATACAAGTTCACACTTTGAAACACCTAGCGCAAACAACTCAATATGCCAAGTTGGCTTGAAAAACATATAACCCTCCTTATATTGGCTCCATACCATAAGTGATATTAGAGAAAAAAAATAACATCATACAGACCATTGCATGCTTATCATATGGTTTTCCAAGCATCCCTCTACAAGTTCTTTTTATCATTTCAAATTATTTCAGGCTAGCGTAGCCACATAACACCCAAAATATCAATTCTAGACTGACTATGGTATAAGAGAAGATTAAATATCAACTTGTGGTTCTTACAGAGAACACTATGAGAACCAAACATGCTTCTCCTTACCTCTTTTTGTAGCTTCAGGAAATTACCTGCTAGTGCAAGTCATTAGATCACCAATTAACCAATCTTTTACATTTTTGAAACATAGAAAACACACTATCACATACAAAGCCATCAATGGTGAACCATACCACAAAAAATTTGAATTGAGTAGACAAACTATCTATATGAATATAAATCCAAAACCATATAGCCAAATAAGATAATTTTGTGAAGTGTGGTGACATTTTTTCCTACCTTAGGAAACCCTTCATAGATACTTGAATTGTTCTTAATTTTCTAAGTCTGGAAAACTTTTTGGTAATGCTATGCACTAAAGAGATGTCCCCATATCTAAATTGAGCTATCCTCCAATACAAAGGACTACAAGTTCATTTATGGAGAAATGAGGAGCATTTGACTGAGGTTCTATAGTGCATTTATTTGTGCCCTTGGTAGTTTGAAGACTTATACATTTCTCTTCATACCCCAAGTAAAATATTTTATCAAAAAAAATACGTAACAATACATTAATCATAAATCCATGAAATTATAAAGACAAGGTATATGAACTTTAGAAGATAGGGTACAACCATGTACAAATGATACTTATCCAACAACATCACAACTCTTCATTAAAGACTAGTGCATTTGTAAAAGCAAGATAAGTTGAAATCAATGACAACACAGTTACAACATATTTCACATCTTAATATTTTATTATTCCAATTTATCTATTTGATGATGTAATTATTGTATGTCGATAATATCATGAAGAAAGAGATTACACCCTTTCTATAGTTTTTCTCCTCATGAAGGGTTTCTCCAACTAAATTATGTGTTATGTGTCTTAGTGTGTGTAGATGATATCCACGGTTGTGTTTATTTCTACTAAATGCTAAGTTGAATACTAATTATAATTAGTGAATTAAATTGGTTTTCTTTTAATTATTGAATTTCAACTACATGTTTAAATTCAAAAAGCTAATATTTGTAAGTTGGTGAGAGACTCAAGTCAAAGCTTCATCTCTTTATTGATTGAAAGATATATTAGAGTGATTGAAAAGGAGCTACGAACCTATATTCCATCCATTAGAATGAGTGAAAATTATAACATTGAATCCTTAAACATTGATATTATTTTTATCTTAGATAAAGTACTTGAAGAGGGGATATGGAAATTGAGGAGGATGATGGGGAATTGAGATTCAATAACTCTGAGAATAATTTTTTAAAGATATATACCATAGTGGTGAAAATAGATATGTTGGAATATATTTAATTGATTTTATATAAAGCCTTGGAATGGAAAAAAACTCATGTGTAAGAGATGGAGATAGAGATTGAGCCAACTCTAGAGAATGGAGAAATTTATCAAGGCATATTTTTTAAGATTGAAGGAAAAAAGTGATACTCAACCTTATGATTTGGATAATTAGGATAGAGAATCTAGACCAATCTATTTCACAAAGGGAGATATACTTCATCTTTTGAAAATTATACCCACATTAGCATATTATATTTGAATTGATTTGATGAGGGATACACTGCCCAAACTCCATAAAACACAGTAATAGATACCAACACATAAGATGCAAGGAAAAAAATAAACCACTTTCAATTATTTTTTTATTAAAATCAAATTACAAATTCAAAACTTACATGCTACAGCTTCATGGGCTTGGTTCATTACAACAAAATCAATTATAAAAGAAAAACTATTATTCAGAGCCACAATTTGCACTAATGGATCCACCTTGTACAATCCCCTCATATCCCTTTTTATTTTACCCATTAATTACCCTAAAATATTCTATAAAGTGTAGCTTTCCCTTTTGTTTTGGTTCCAAAAGTCTTGCCATTTGATTTTTTGCCTAGGAAGAAATTTTAATGAAATTCACTTTTTAGAGGGGCAACTTCATAGGGCCATAACATTTGATCTGAGTGTCTAATTTTCTATTATTGCATATCATTGGAAAGCTCTTAAATAGATCTACAACACATTAACCACCGTAGGTTGGTTCCTCCACTTTTTGAGTTGTTTCGAGGACTCTAAATTTTTATATTTAATTTGAAGCTACATTGGATAAATTTCTTGGGATGAAAAATTTAATTTCTCCCAAACTATGTAGGGTATTGAGGTGATTTTTTTCATGACTGGAAATATTTTTTAGCTCTTCTCCTTTGGGTAAATTTTAGGTCCATACAAGCTCATTTAGGTAGACTTACTAAAAAGAGTAAGTGACCATTTTTTCCTTTTTTGACTTTTGACTATCTTGCACCCTAAGTGCCATCACATAACTCAAAAAACAAAATAAAATAAGGATTTTTTTTTTGGGTCATGCATGATTTCCCACCATTGGATGCTCCTACATCAGACACCCAAGGTAATTTGAATACTAAATCTATCACTTCTCAAGAGTTAGAGGGAAACCAAGATGGTTAACCTTAGCTTCAGACAACCATGATGAATCTTCAATAGACCTTCCTCTCCATTTTACCAAGTACTCTACATATTGCCTATTCTTGTGCTTCTACCCACATGACTATCCAAAATTTCTTCTATCTCCTCCTTTTTTGAAGTAGGTGTTGGAATATTTCACTGTGCTTCCATTATTTCTTCATCAATTCCTCCATGATATTCTATTAAATCTAAAATGTTAAATACAAGTGAAATATGAATTCATTAGGTAACTCTACCTCATATGCATTTCTGAATAATAATGCTTTTTAAGGATCTTGTATGGTCCAAACTTCTTCATCTTTAACTTACATTGTATGTATTAACTAGAAAACTCTCCTTTCGTAAATGAACCATGACTTCATCTCCTACCTAGAACTCCTTATACCTCATTTTTTGATCTTTATTTCCCTTATATTGTGAGTTCATCTTATTGATATGTTTCCTCACCTCTTCATAAAAATTCTTCAGGTGCTAAGCAAAATATTCACCCTTAGCACTACTCTTCCCCCCCTTATCCATTGTTCTCAGTTCAAAAGTAGTTTTTGGACTACTCCTATATACAATCTAGAATGGTGCTTTACCAGTGCTCCTATTGATAGAATTTCTGTAAACAAATTCTTCTAGTGGTATAATCAAATCCCATCCCTTGGGCTTATCTCCTACTAAGCATCATAGCAGGTTACCCAAACTCCTATTCACCACCTCTATTTTTCCATCAATTTTCAAATGGTGTGCAGAACTAAACTTCAAATCTATCTTCAACTTCTTCCATAATGTCCTCTAGAAATAACCAACAAATTTGGTATCTCTATCTAAAACTATACTCTTTGGTAGACCATGTAGTCTCACTGCCTCTCTAAAAAAAAACTCTGCAATATGCAAAACATCACTGGTCTTATGACACAAAATGAAATGTGCCATCTTTGAAAATATATCCACCACCACAAATATGGAATCATGCACTCTCTGTGTCCTTGTAAATTCAAGAATAAAATACATGCTAATATCCTCCCATGGCCTCTTAAGTACAGGTAATGGCTGATACAATCTAGTATTCTAACCGACCAAGCTAGTTTGACGAAGAGGTTTTTGCAAATACCTTGTGTAGGAATTAAGCTCCTTGGCAGAGCAAGAGACTGATCAGCCCTATACAAATCAATTTGAGTCCAATGAGTCATGGGTGGTGGACCATACATGATATATCCAAAATGGGAAATACTCGACCAACATTCTACCTCCCAAAAGGTGCTACTACCAACTACAAGGCAAAAGTTATGTAATAATTGAGGGTATATTTTTTAGAAGAAATTATGATAGTGTCATGCTCCATTTCTTAGATAACCCACATGCGGAAAGAGTTTTAAATGAATTCCATAATAGTCTTGAGAGTGGACACTTCTCTGCCAAAACTATTGCTTTAAAGATAATGTAGGTAGGATATTACTAGCCTTCCATGTCTTTTGAGGCACACCACATGGAATCAAGATGTACTCAGTGCCAATATTTCATTAGCAAGTAGAAGAACTCCACTAGTTTGTAGAATGAAGTTGTTGTGATGTACAAAGAACAAGAGAAAATGGAGAACTTGCTAAGATAGATTGAATCTAATTAATGGGGATGAGAGAATGAATTAAGGAGAGTTGAAAATGAAGTGTGTAAAAAGTTATGAAGGGTCACTAAAACATTCCTACAAGGTAGTAGAGACATTATGTTTATTTTTAGGTAGGAAATATAATGTTTCAATGACTTGTAGTTAATAAATTATTTAAGACATTTGCAAGACATGTAGAAGTCAGCATGGCATGAATTCGTCTAGTACAAAAATTCACCTTCATGGCCATTAATGAATTGGTTAAGGATTAAATTAAGGTTGAATAGAAAGGGGCATTGCATGTTATTGAATTTAATTTATTTAAATTGGACTTTTATGGAATATGAAATTACATAGGATGTAATGTTCGACATTAGATTTTCCCCCACATTAGTGACCATGTGCATTCTAGCAAATGTGAGCTAAAGGAGAAAGAGAGAGGTTGAATAGAATATACATAGGATGGAGAGGATGTAGGTTTTTGATCCTATATATGTGATTGTAAAGTTGAGCTAGAAAGTGAGGAGGACAAGGATCTTTTATCTTTCAAATCCAATTGAAAATTTACCATAAATATGTGTGTTGTTGACTAACACGTTATGTGAAAAATTAAAAATTAGACTTGATACTTTTGAAAGATAAAAGTAATCAAATATGATAGGCACCCCTTACAATTATATGTTCTACGCAAAGGATCACAAGGAATTATAAGGAGAAGAAAGGCAGAGATATATTTCATCATGATATACACAAAAAGATGTTTCCATGGAATGTTACTATACAAGGGATAACACATAGTATTCATAACATCAACAAAAAGATCAAAAGCATAGGGGGCTCCAAGAATTTGGTGTCAAAAGTAATCATAAATATATAGTGTAAATTATATGAATTTTCGTCATGCCCCAAATAAGTTGGAATTCAAAGAAGATAACATGAAGACAAATATAAGGCCAGGTTGACATAGAAGAGACCTAAATTCTCAAATTCTTTGCATCATCCCAAAAATGAAAAATGAGTTTTGCAACAAATAGAAGAGCGATGAAACATATGGAACAAGTTTGATAAAAAAAATTCTCTCATGTATCCAAGTACCTAAAGGGGTATAAAGTGTCCATTAGGAGAGAGCACAAACATAGATATTAAAGTATAGGGGAACACAAGAAAACAAGCGAATCTAATTGAAAGATCTTGGAAGAGGTATTTCTCTAGACAAGAACCTGAAACAAGTTGAATTCTACTCCCAATATAGATCATTTTAAGGGGAGTGAATTCAAGCTCGCAAAAAGGAAGTATAACAAGATAGATGTCATGTGACTCACTTTCATAAAGAGACAAGGAGGATGCTACCTAAACATTCTCATCTAGGAGCTCTTGCGAGATTAATGACATTGATTTACCAAATGTAGATGATAGAGTCAGGTTTTCATCCATCGATTCGAACATGCACTTCTCTAGAGAGTGCAGTGACTAAGAAGGAGGTGGATGAGCCAAAAATTCTTTTCCTACCCCTAGGGAGAGACAATGACAAACTACAAAGAAGTAGCATAATCCTCTATCATAAGAATGGAATAAATCAAAGTAGGTTGAGATCAAGAAGCTGAAGAAGGCCTTTTATGAACATCCTTCAAAGTGATGACGTGTTTTTATTTGTGTTTAAGAGGAAGATAGAAGGATCCATGGTAGATACAACATTCATGTGAGGCTTGTCTATAGATTCAGAGAAAGGAATAATAATAGGTAGAGAAGTGATCATTGTAGAAAGATAGAGCTCTCTAAGAGATATTGAAGAATGAATGACCATGAGAGAATAAATCAAGGAGAGAGGAAAGATGAAGTTTTTGAGAACGTGTAAGCATGGAAGGGTTAGCCAGATGTACCTTCAAGATAGAAGAGGTGTTACATTCATTGTAGGTAGGAAACATAACATCTATAGTCAATGTTCACATGATGCATAAATGTCTGCACAACATGTCTACATCCAATAGATAAATTCACTTTAACAACTAGGAACAAATATGTCAAGGATTAAACAAATGTTGGATGAAAATAACATTATACCAAATTTAAAATATCTAAAGGGGAGGTTTGTGGAATGTGGAATTTCATAGGATGTAATTTTGGACATTAGATTTCCTTACAAAAATATTCTAGTTGTAGTGAAGTTCCTCCAAAATGTTGTCAACACAATTTTGTTATGTGATATTTAAATTGTAACTACCTTGATTAGAATGTATTCAAAATAAGGATGCATGGACAAGGAACATGTGCTTTTTGATAGGATGCATCAAACAAATTGATGTTTATGGATTACAATCACTACATGGTATGCAAATTCTAACATTGTATCGAAATTCTATGGACCTTATTATGGATTCTATACACCATTTCAAAGGGATGTGTCTTTGGGTCTAGGTGGTGTGATTAACTTGAGGAATTGTGGATTTGGAGTGGATACCTTTCATTTTCAAGTTACAACAGTCTATTGCAATTGGTTCATTAAAATAAATTTAAAAAGTAAAACTAGATACAATATCTAGGGCTTGTGGCTCCTCAATTTCTACATGAATGAAGCACTTCAAGTGAGCTCTATTTAAACCTAGTAGGTGAGGAATTAAACAATATAAAATTCCCACCTATTGATCATCTAGAATCCGAAGATGGTTGATCACTCACAAGCCTTCTTTGATTAACCCTAATCTGAATTTTTTTGCACATCTGCATAACGATTGTACCTAAATCAAAGTCTCAAACACTATCAACAATGACTTAAAATTCTTGATCAAGCTCAAATTTAAAAGGAAAAAATGAGGAGTGTACTAATAGGGATATTGTATGTTAGCTTTCATCTTTACAAGAACTACAATAGTTGGATGAGTTTGATCTAGAATGCCAAAAATATATCCCTTTGGACCTTGTTAATCTTAATAATGGATTTCATTTCCTTGCTCTATGGTGCTTCTAGAAAAAATGCTGAAATTGAGCTTAAAATTGTGCTTGCACCATAAAGGAGAATAATTTAGGATGCTACATTTAGCCCCAACTTTAGTGGGTAGATGAAACTACATGCATATGCAAGCTAATGTATAGGAAAGTAAATAAACATGTATATGTTGAAGAAAAAAAATGGCAAGGCAACAACCTTTGTGGGAAACTCAGTTAATGGGGGACCAATTGTGCTAAACTGAGTGACCTCTGATTTTTTAAAGAAGTCAACTTCTTTTGTTAGTAGGGTTTTGGAATGGGAAAATGGAGCAGATATAAAAAATAAAGATCTAAATAAGGCGATGCGCTAAGGAATAGATATGGGCATGGTAAATCTATCTTTTGGGATTCAATTTAAGGGCTTGATCAACAATCTTCTATGTTCTAAAATAATAGAAATGAAAAATGAAAACCTAAATATTTTAATTAATGACATAAAATAATTCTCATACACACTTATTGGAAAGAGGATTCAAAGACACGATCTAAACCAAAAAAATTGTATTAAAATCATAGAATTTTTGCAAATAAACAATTCAAGACAATAATGGCATAGTATAATGTTTTATCAAATAGCTTAAGAAAATAGAAAGGCCAAATAATGGCACAATCTTAGAGTCTTATACAATAATCTAAAAGAATACAAAAGTCCTAGTATCTTTTCCCTAATTTTTTATATCTTATGAACTCCTTTTCGGAAGGAAGATGCAATATATATATATATAGATAAAATTCCCACCACCTAGTGGCTCAGTAACAAAAAAGATCTTGTATCATGAAAAATGATGCTTGCAACAATGATTTCCTTTGGTTGTTGCAACAAAAAGGATTCAAGCCATGGAATTTATTTTCTTCTTGAATAGATGCATCCCATCTAAATGATGGTAGTGGTCCTAGAAAACTCCTTTGCAGACATGGGTATGTGCAGGATCATAATCGAAAAATAGGCCCTTAAGTGGCGAAAAATTTAGAAAAATCAGAGTTAGACAACTTGACATACAAATTTGAATAAATTATCTATATTATTTCAAAAATATGTAAGAATAGAATTTGTAGAAAATTTAATTTAGCTTCTAAACTACTAGGTTTATTTTTTTTAAAAATAGATATTTGGTGAAAATTTGAAATTTCAATGCAGTAGTACTTAAATTTCAGGGAAAAATAAGAAGTAGGTGTTTGTTCGACCACCCTAACCACAATAAAGTAATAAATTTTTTTCAAAGATTTTAGATATAAGTAGAGGACTGATGTCTCGATGTGATACATTTTTTTTGTAATTTTTTCCAAGTAAATAATTAATTATGATTTTTTATTACACATTTTAAAAAATATAAAAACTCGTATGTCTTAACTTGGTCAAAACTTCATGAAATTCAATTTTATTAATCTTATAGTATGTGAAGCATAGAATATGATGCATCTTTGATTCAAAAAATGTGATACCCTTTGAAAGCTATAGATTTTTTTCAATTAGCCTATCAATCAAGACTTTAGTTAAATTTAGAAAATGAATAATAATTATTTATTAAATTCAAAAGTAAAGCATAATTTATATTGGTGGAAAGATGAGAATCTCCTTTAAAATCCTTTTCATTTCATCAATTTTTGGTAAAAAAAGTCATCATCCACATACCCTACACATACCCATCATATCACCACTTTTTGGCCCATCATGATCCTACACATACCCACATGTGTCATTCAATCATGCAATCGGTTAAGATATGTGATAGTTTGGTGGGGCACATAGCTCGCTCTAGCCTTCCCTTCGAAAAAGTCCCCACAAAAGAGACACATGGTAGCAAGTCAAGGTCTTCTCATTGATTCCTCCTCCTTGAATTGAAAGATTGTGCAGTGAAGACACGTGGAGGCATTCTTTACTATCGACATCGACTATGGGGTTTACCAAAAAGTGTACCTAGATGAGAGCTACATGGCATGTGGATGAGGCTCAATTGAAAAGTGAAGGGAAGCAGTCTTTAACTGCTAGTAGTGACAACATGTGGAAGCATGGTGCAAGCTAGTAGGAGAGTGAAGGAAGGATTTTCTGCAGTGAGTGCCTGGTAGACATGTGGAAATAGCAAATGGAGTTCAAAAAGATGAGGCGGAGGTCGAAACTTAGTGAAAACAAAAACCACCTAGAGGGAGCTCGAGGATTTTAATATTCATAGCTTTTGGTGACTACTAGGCACATTTCGCCTATAGAATGAGGAACCAAAAAAATTTCCTGGCTTGCAAAACAAAGTCCCATCCATTGAGTGATGAAGTCAGACCTTAGAGAGAACAACTTGCAGATGCATCCAATTGGCTGTAGATGGTGTCGATATATCATGCAGATCCTCTTGCACTATGCTTAGATCGATCATTTCTTTGTAAGGTAGCATCGCAAATATATCAGGGCTAGACTTGAGTTGGAAGAGCAATTGCACTATCAGGTGTGTGATTCCCTTGATATCTTCTGTAGTAGGGGGTTGAATGAAACTCTGGAAAGTGAATGTGTCTTGTTGCTTCTCTCCTATTTTTGGTTCAATCTACTTTGTAGTAGCCACCAATTCATCATAAAGAAATAGGGAGGCTAAGCCCATTTCAGTTAACTAGGAGAACCTAGTCCACATGTTATTCATGGTTCAGTCTATTTTGGCAGTGCACTCACTAGCAGGGAGGATGGCTGAGTGGTAGTGGATGAACTTGCTCACTATTTTGGCAGCGGTTTTCCAATCCTCAATCCTTATGTTTGCTAAGATTTCATCTGATACCATGTATAGCTTATCTATCAAATTTTAAGCCTCTAGAAATATTTTCATGATGATTTGTAGGACTGCTCAATCGCTCCACGTACCTCCCTAACTAAATTTCTTTCCTCTGCTATAAATTGGAGCGGGTGCTAAAGGGTCAAGTAGAAGGCCTTGACCTTTTCCCAATATGAAATATATAATTGTTGAGCCACTAGAAGGAGGTCCAACTGGGTAGCAAGGGGTTGGCAAAGACTCTTTAGAAGGGAAATCTCTACATACCTTGAGCCAACACTATGTGTTAGTTCCATGATCCTTTGGCTTTTGGCCGCAAGTTGTCCCTAGATGTTTCTCAATTCTACATACTAGTTTTCCTCAACCCAGTTTTTATTTGTTGATTCTTCCTCAAGGGAAAGTTTCATGACTCTTGGAGTTCCTTCTCTAATTGAGCCTTTCGAACCTCAAATTCAGTGTCCTTCTATTGCATTTTTTCCTCTATTTGAGTTCATTGATGTTCAAACTCCTCACTTGTTTTTTTCATCCCCTACTATGCTAGAGCCAACTAGTTATAATATTCTTGGTTCCTCTAACATAGCGTAATGACCAGATTGGGGTAATAGGATTGAAACTTTGCAAGTTCCTCTTGAAGCTTAGTATGCTCTACCTATATTTCCTATACTTTCTCTGATAAGCATGCAATTTTTGATGCTCACCTTTTCCTTCACTAGTAGGACCTCGATTCTATCCTTTACGAGTTTAAGCTCCTCCTCCCTTTTCTTCAACTAGCAACTAGACTTGAGGAATTCGGTGGTCACCACTCATTGTGTTTCTTCCATGAGCTCAAATTTGTCCAGTGGCTGGGCTATGCTCAAATTGAGTCCCATGGCAAACATGTTGTAATCATTGATCTGCATTTCCCCCTACAATTTGATAATGTTTGGATATATGGTTGTGAAATGTAGCGATTGTTGAGCCTCATTGAAGATAGTCTTTACCTTTGACTCCACTAGCTTCTTATTATCCTTGGCCATTTTATTCATGATTCTAACAACCTATGCTTCCTTTTTTTTATCACCTTGCACCATAAATTGGGTTGGCAATTGAACTATCCTACTTGCAAAAGGTGCACTGGGAGGTACGGTGAAAGGGAACAAGAGGGTAGTGATTTTGGGTGACTTTTTCCCTTGAATAGAGATTGTTTGTAGGGAGAATGGAGGAATCTACCAAATCCTAGTTTGTTTACTAGTGGGAGGACTCATTAGGTGTTGTGGAGGTAGCGGGGTCATGGCATACTCCAAATTCTAAGTGAACTAGGTCAAGGCCAATTTAGTAGCAGCCAGAGGGGTGTCAGTTGCAGTCATGGATGCAAAGGGAAAAGAGATAGCAGATGCAGACTGGGAAATAGTGAAAGGTTTAAAGGTTTGTGAAGGATTCAAGACGAATGGTCTTGCATGGAAGAACAAGGAGAAACCTCCCACAACCATTGTAGTGGAAGTGGAAAGAGAAGGGTCGACACTTGTAGTGAGGGGCATCATGGACAAAAAAGGAGTAACTAAATATTGTGAAAGAAGATAAAAGAGTTTTGATATAACATTTGCTTCCAAAGATCTTGAAATATCTAATAGTAGGATTATGATCAATCCATAGCTCAAAAGTGGTTTTACTAGTATCACCTTTAATTTGTACCTGATTGAGTGTGTACACAACAATACTCACAACTTTGTTCTAGTAGATATAAGGGACATTTCCTTCTAGCATCATTTTTCTATCAGCTTCTTCACTTGTTTTGTTCTTCCTTTCCACAACTCCATTTTGTTGAGGGGTTGACAGTGTATATATTTGTCTCTTTATTCCATGTTCCTCACAAAAAGAATTAGATTCACCAAAAGTGAATTCACTGCCTTTATCTGATCTCACACATTTAAGCTTCAAACCTATCTTTGTATCAACCATAGCCTTAAAGATCTTGAACTTCTCTAGAGCTTTAGATTGTTCCCTTAAGAAGGTAATCCACATCATTCTTGAATAATCATCAATAAGCAGCACGAAATACATGTAACCTTCTAAACTTTTGACCTTAGAGGGACCACACAAATTAGTGTGCACAAGCTCCAACAGTTCATTTGAACAATGTTGTTTGCTTCAAAATAAAATTCTAGTTATCTTCCCTAATTGAAATTGCTTGCATATTGCATTAGTAGGTTTAACCAACTTGGGTAGATATCTCACAGCCTTAGTAGAACTTATCTTGACAATATTATCAAATTTAACATGACACATTCTCCTATGCCATAACCTACTTTTGTCAACTTGAGCAATCAAACAACTTTTACTAGCAGTACTCAAGTGAAAGATATTACCTTTTGTTTTTGTACCTGATGTAATCACATTTTTGGAACTCAATATTTTGCACTTTCCATCCATGAACTGGAGATTGTATCCCTTATCAACCATCTAAACAACACTTAAAAGATTATTCTTCAAGCCTTCCACATATAGGACATCATCAGTATTATGCTTACCATGAAGAGAAATGCATCCTCTACCATGGATCACACTAGCCGTATTATCACCAAATCTCACAACACCACCATCATACTTTTCCAAGTAAACAAACTTGCTTTTATCTCTAGTCATATGATGTGAACATCCAATGTCAATTACCCATTCATCTTTCTCTTCAACTTCATCAGCTAGAGATTTCTCCACATTTGTAGAACTAATAGATTCAGTAGGCAGAAGATTATTTTCGTTGATAGCAATGAATACCCATTCATCATCACCTTTAGCAGATTCTTCATCTGTCACACCTTCATCAATAGCATAGTAAAACTTCTTTTGAAATCTAGGCTTGTTATGTCTTGGTTTATGAGCTCTTTCTAGACACCTTGATGTTAGGGTTAGAAATGGTAGATATCTAACAATTAAATACAGATTTAAGTAATAAACATAGAAACTAAAACACACATAGAATAAATCATAACATAGAGAATTTAATGTGGTTCACCCAATCTAGGCTACATTCACCAAACCACAACCATCCAATACTTTTATTATCTAGTGTAAAACCTATTACAATCCTATGAATAATAATTTTTTTCATCATACTATAATACCCATCTGAACCCCTTTTTTAACAAGCTTAGAAGCTTCCAAATTTTTGGGTTCTACAAAATTGAATTTTTCTTTTTTTATTGATTTTTCCCTTTTTTGGTCATGATG
>VDFB02360467.1:27472-44066 GCA_007258455.2 Sequoia sempervirens
AAGTTTTCTTTAGTATTTTAATAAGGATTTTTTTTATATAAAATAAAAAAAGTGTGTTTTTCTTTATTTTTAATAAAGTTTTTTTTTTATCAATTTTTTTTTTTTCAATTTTCTTTATTATTTTTAAAATAAAGTTTTTTTAATAAATAATTTTTTAAAATTAAATTTTTTAAGTTTTTTTTAAAAACAAATCATGCCATAACATGTAAAATTGGAGAAATTATTTTGCCTCTCGATCGAGCCTTGCCTTGGACCATTTGTTCCTCTAATCAATAGTCAACAGGGGTCAGTTGCTCCTATCGACATCCACCTGGAGGGCTTTCTTTACGGTCTTCAGCTTTGGGTTCCTTTGGTTGGCTTCTTCATCAACATTTCCAGTTTTGCATCATGTTGATTGTAGTTCTCCTCTTTCTAATGTTGTAATCGCACTAAAATAAAGTGCCACAATCTACTATTTCAGTGTACTATGTCATGTTCTGTATGTTTCTTTGGATTGATCTATCTATCTAGTGTTAGTTCATATATACTCAGCGTATGCAACGGCTGGTTACCCATGCATTTCGGTGAGATGGACTAATCACCATATAGACTCTTATTTTGGAAGCACTCTACTTGTCTTCAGAAGTTTGGTTCTACATCCAGAGACTTGGTGCATGGCTCCAGTGAGACTTGGATTGTACAAATTGTGCATGGCTCCAGTGAGACATGGATTGTACCAATATGCTATTATTGAGCATTCAGTTGATGCTCACGCAGTTGTCTTCTTGGTTTCGACCTTATTCCTATTGCAATGTGGATTCTTCTACAGTTCTTCATTGACAGATTCTACAGTTACTTTTGAGTTGACAAATTCAGCTCAGTCACCAGTTATGTGGCATCTTCTACAATTGTACCTGATTCCTTCTATCAGTGCTTTGCATAGTTTGGCATTTCTTTTGTAACAACATTTGGAGGACTCATCATCATCCTTGGTCCACTCTACTTCAGCTTTCACATTGTTCTATATTCTCTCCTTCTTTAGTTCAGATTGGGGACTCTTGACATTGTGACATTTGAGCAGTGACTCTCCATTGAGGGGAGGTTGCATGGACTATCTTCATTCTTCTTATGGGGGGGAATTTTTCCTCACTTGAGGTTTTATCCTTCCTAGAGCATGATTCTTATTTTGTATCTCTCTTTTGGGGGGTAGTTTTTTCCCATTGGGTTTGTCTATCTTTACTCCACTTGTGAGAGATTGCATTTGTACATGGTTATCCTAACATGGCCTAATTAGCCGGGACCCATCCTTCATTGTTTGCATGTGTACATTCTCCCTAAGTTGCACTTAAGGGGGGGTGTTGGTGTAATTAAATGTTTTGTACCTTGTCCTAGGTCATAATTACACCTTACTTAAGTTTACTTAGGGACCACATAGGAGGTTGTTGGAGATTTTCCACCTTTGGTGGAGTTGACATCTCATTCCTCATCACTTCCACCTTTTGTGGATACATCATGTGATTATCTTTCCACCAACGTGGACCAGTCCACCTTTACACAACGGAGATTATCACATTATCCTTTCCATTTAGGTTAGTGATAACTCTTCATTTGTTGTCTCATGTCATGAATTCAGCACTTGTCATAATCTTATGCCCTCTAATTCTCACCTTGGATGTATAACCAAAGGGGTCTCCCTATGTAATTATTATTTACTATTCTATTTATCTCATATTGACATTGAATACAGTTTATTCTTATCATATTCTATCTCTCTTTTGTGCTTTCTATTAGGCCTCTAGATCTTGGGTGGCTACCTTCATAGCCAATTCTTACAAAAAGTCGTAACTACTTCCTATTAGATTGATTTGCGGCTTCAATTGAACAATAGTCAAAGGAGTTTGAGAAGCAATAAAAAAAGTAACAATAGTTTATGGGTCTTGCTTCTCTTAAATTTTATTCATTTTCTTTTATATCCTATACATATGCAATTTGAACTTATTCCATTATTTATCTATTAAAATATTATCACATATCATCTATTTATCTATCTAATATATTATTTACATAGCCATTTTATTTTAGTAAGATTACTCATAGTTTCAATTTTAAAATGTTAATTGTTTTTAATAATTTTATTTAATATGTAAAAGTGTTTTATTCACTAATATTTACTTCATTTTTTATTTCAAAATTGTTTTATATTTCAATAAATCAATTGCTACACAGTTATTTGAAAAGTATTCTTAATATATTTTGTTAAACACACAAAAGTATTGAGAGGGGGTTGAATCAGTACTTAAACAAATTCTTCAATTTCAATAATAATTAATAAAATGTAAATATTTAAAATGTGATATGAAGAAGAACACATAAATGCAAAAACATAAAACCATATTTATGTGGAAAGCTCTAGAAGGGAAAAACCATGGTGAGAAAGTTGTTTGGATCTACTATCCAAATTTAGCCTCACGAATGAAAATAGGATTTACAACAAGTTTTAAGTGTTACAACCCAAAGGAAGCTACAAATCCCTCAAGTAAAACTTAAAAACAAGAATGAGGCTACAAACTTAGTGTAAAGATACTAATTTGATTCTAATATTTCTTTTAGAATACATACTACTTTAACTTTTTATTGACCTTTATAAACTCTACAACACTATCTTATACACAATCACTACATCATTTTTCACAACATAAAAATTCCTTTCTTTTTTCATCACAACTAACTCCACTATATTAGTAGCAACATCACTATTGAGCTACAATTCTTGCACTAGATATTCTAGTTAAATCCTTCGTAGGCTTCAAAAAGTTTCTACTTTGTCATCCAAGATGAAACATATGATATGGGACATGCAATAGCCACATATGTCAAACCCTAAGACCTATATAGTAGGTAGAAATAAAATGCAACAGATGGAAAGAGATAAAAAATGACCTATTATATATTAGCATACACTTCTATACAAGTTCACACTTTGAAACACCTAGCGCAAACAACTCAATATGCCAAGTTGGCTTGAAAAACATATAACCCTCCTTATATTGGCTCCATACCATAAGTGATATTAGAGAAAAAAAATAACATCATACAGACCATTGCATGCTTATCATATGGTTTTCCAAGCATCCCTCTACAAGTTCTTTTTATCATTTCAAATTATTTCAGGCTAGCGTAGCCACATAACACCCAAAATATCAATTCTAGACTGACTATGGTATAAGAGAAGATTAAATATCAACTTGTGGTTCTTACAGAGAACACTATGAGAACCAAACATGCTTCTCCTTACCTCTTTTTGTAGCTTCAGGAAATTACCTGCTAGTGCAAGTCATTAGATCACCAATTAACCAATCTTTTACATTTTTGAAACATAGAAAACACACTATCACATACAAAGCCATCAATGGTGAACCATACCACAAAAAATTTGAATTGAGTAGACAAACTATCTATATGAATATAAATCCAAAACCATATAGCCAAATAAGATAATTTTGTGAAGTGTGGTGACATTTTTTCCTACCTTAGGAAACCCTTCATAGATACTTGAATTGTTCTTAATTTTCTAAGTCTGGAAAACTTTTTGGTAATGCTATGCACTAAAGAGATGTCCCCATATCTAAATTGAGCTATCCTCCAATACAAAGGACTACAAGTTCATTTATGGAGAAATGAGGAGCATTTGACTGAGGTTCTATAGTGCATTTATTTGTGCCCTTGGTAGTTTGAAGACTTATACATTTCTCTTCATACCCCAAGTAAAATATTTTATCAAAAAAAATACGTAACAATACATTAATCATAAATCCATGAAATTATAAAGACAAGGTATATGAACTTTAGAAGATAGGGTACAACCATGTACAAATGATACTTATCCAACAACATCACAACTCTTCATTAAAGACTAGTGCATTTGTAAAAGCAAGATAAGTTGAAATCAATGACAACACAGTTACAACATATTTCACATCTTAATATTTTATTATTCCAATTTATCTATTTGATGATGTAATTATTGTATGTCGATAATATCATGAAGAAAGAGATTACACCCTTTCTATAGTTTTTCTCCTCATGAAGGGTTTCTCCAACTAAATTATGTGTTATGTGTCTTAGTGTGTGTAGATGATATCCACGGTTGTGTTTATTTCTACTAAATGCTAAGTTGAATACTAATTATAATTAGTGAATTAAATTGGTTTTCTTTTAATTATTGAATTTCAACTACATGTTTAAATTCAAAAAGCTAATATTTGTAAGTTGGTGAGAGACTCAAGTCAAAGCTTCATCTCTTTATTGATTGAAAGATATATTAGAGTGATTGAAAAGGAGCTACGAACCTATATTCCATCCATTAGAATGAGTGAAAATTATAACATTGAATCCTTAAACATTGATATTATTTTTATCTTAGATAAAGTACTTGAAGAGGGGATATGGAAATTGAGGAGGATGATGGGGAATTGAGATTCAATAACTCTGAGAATAATTTTTTAAAGATATATACCATAGTGGTGAAAATAGATATGTTGGAATATATTTAATTGATTTTATATAAAGCCTTGGAATGGAAAAAAACTCATGTGTAAGAGATGGAGATAGAGATTGAGCCAACTCTAGAGAATGGAGAAATTTATCAAGGCATATTTTTTAAGATTGAAGGAAAAAAGTGATACTCAACCTTATGATTTGGATAATTAGGATAGAGAATCTAGACCAATCTATTTCACAAAGGGAGATATACTTCATCTTTTGAAAATTATACCCACATTAGCATATTATATTTGAATTGATTTGATGAGGGATACACTGCCCAAACTCCATAAAACACAGTAATAGATACCAACACATAAGATGCAAGGAAAAAAATAAACCACTTTCAATTATTTTTTTATTAAAATCAAATTACAAATTCAAAACTTACATGCTACAGCTTCATGGGCTTGGTTCATTACAACAAAATCAATTATAAAAGAAAAACTATTATTCAGAGCCACAATTTGCACTAATGGATCCACCTTGTACAATCCCCTCATATCCCTTTTTATTTTACCCATTAATTACCCTAAAATATTCTATAAAGTGTAGCTTTCCCTTTTGTTTTGGTTCCAAAAGTCTTGCCATTTGATTTTTTGCCTAGGAAGAAATTTTAATGAAATTCACTTTTTAGAGGGGCAACTTCATAGGGCCATAACATTTGATCTGAGTGTCTAATTTTCTATTATTGCATATCATTGGAAAGCTCTTAAATAGATCTACAACACATTAACCACCGTAGGTTGGTTCCTCCACTTTTTGAGTTGTTTCGAGGACTCTAAATTTTTATATTTAATTTGAAGCTACATTGGATAAATTTCTTGGGATGAAAAATTTAATTTCTCCCAAACTATGTAGGGTATTGAGGTGATTTTTTTCATGTTGGAAATTTTTTTAGCTCTTCTCCTTTGGGTAAATTTTTAGGTCCATACAAGCTCATTTAGGTAGACTTACTAAAAATAGTAAGTGACCATTTTTTTCCTTTTCTGACTTTTGACTATCTTGCACCTTAAGTGCCATCACATAACTCAAAACAACAAAATAAAATAAGGAATTTTTTTTGGGGTGATGCATGATTTCCCTACACCATTTGGATGCTCCTACATCGGACACCCAAGGTAATTTGAAAAGTGAATCTATCACTTCTCAAGAGTTAGAGGGAAACCAAGATGGTTAACCTTAGCTTCAGACAACCATGATGAATCTTCAATAGACCTTCCTCTCCATTTTACCAAGTACTCTACATATTGCCTATTTCTTGTGCTTCTACCCACATGACTATCCAAAATTTCTTCTATCTCCTCCTTTTTTGAAGTAGGTGTTGGAATATTCACTGTGCTTCCATTATTTCTTCATCAATTCCTCCATGATATTCTATTAAATCTAAAATGTTAAATACATGTGAAATATGAATTCCATTAGGTAACTCTACCTCATATGCATTTCCTGAATAATGCTTTTTAAGGATCTTGTATGGTCCAAACTTCTTCATCTTTAACTTACATTGTATGTACCAACTAGAAAACTCTCCTTTAAAAATGAACCATGACTTCATCTCCTACCTAGAACTCCTTATACCTCATTTTTTGATCTTTATTTCCCTTATATTGTGAGTTCATCTTATTGATATGTTTCCTCACCTCTTCATAAAAATTCTTCAGGTGCTAAGCAAAATATTCACCCTTAGCACTACTCTTCCCCCCCTTATCCATTGTTCTCAGTTCAAAAGTAGTTTTTGGACTACTCCTATATACAATCTAGAATGGTGCTTTACCAGTGCTCCTATTGATAGAATTTCTGTAAACAAATTCTTCTAGTGGTATAATCAAATCCCATCCCTTGGGCTTATCTCCTACTAAGCATCATAGCAGGTTACCCAAACTCCTATTCACCACCTCTATTTTTCCATCAATTTTCAAATGGTGTGCAGAACTAAACTTCAAATCTATCTTCAACTTCTTCCATAATGTCCTCTAGAAATAACCAACAAATTTGGTATCTCTATCTAAAACTATACTCTTTGGTAGACCATGTAGTCTCACTGCCTCTCTAAAAAAAAACTCTGCAATATGCAAAACATCACTGGTCTTATGACACAAAATGAAATGTGCCATCTTTGAAAATATATCCACCACCACAAATATGGAATCATGCACTCTCTGTGTCCTTGTAAATTCAAGAATAAAATACATGCTAATATCCTCCCATGGCCTCTTAAGTACAGGTAATGGCTGATACAATCTAGTATTCTAACCGACCAAGCTAGTTTGACGAAGAGGTTTTTGCAAATACCTTGTGTAGGAATTAAGCTCCTTGGCAGAGCAAGAGACTGATCAGCCCTATACAAATCAATTTGAGTCCAATGAGTCATGGGTGGTGGACCATACATGATATATCCAAAATGGGAAATACTCGACCAACATTCTACCTCCCAAAAGGTGCTACTACCAACTACAAGGCAAAAGTTATGTAATAATTGAGGGTATATTTTTTAGAAGAAATTATGATAGTGTCATGCTCCATTTCTTAGATAACCCACATGCGGAAAGAGTTTTAAATGAATTCCATAATAGTCTTGAGAGTGGACACTTCTCTGCCAAAACTATTGCTTTAAAGATAATGTAGGTAGGATATTACTAGCCTTCCATGTCTTTTGAGGCACACCACATGGAATCAAGATGTACTCAGTGCCAATATTTCATTAGCAAGTAGAAGAACTCCACTAGTTTGTAGAATGAAGTTGTTGTGATGTACAAAGAACAAGAGAAAATGGAGAACTTGCTAAGATAGATTGAATCTAATTAATGGGGATGAGAGAATGAATTAAGGAGAGTTGAAAATGAAGTGTGTAAAAAGTTATGAAGGGTCACTAAAACATTCCTACAAGGTAGTAGAGACATTATGTTTATTTTTAGGTAGGAAATATAATGTTTCAATGACTTGTAGTTAATAAATTATTTAAGACATTTGCAAGACATGTAGAAGTCAGCATGGCATGAATTCGTCTAGTACAAAAATTCACCTTCATGGCCATTAATGAATTGGTTAAGGATTAAATTAAGGTTGAATAGAAAGGGGCATTGCATGTTATTGAATTTAATTTATTTAAATTGGACTTTTATGGAATATGAAATTACATAGGATGTAATGTTCGACATTAGATTTTCCCCCACATTAGTGACCATGTGCATTCTAGCAAATGTGAGCTAAAGGAGAAAGAGAGAGGTTGAATAGAATATACATAGGATGGAGAGGATGTAGGTTTTTGATCCTATATATGTGATTGTAAAGTTGAGCTAGAAAGTGAGGAGGACAAGGATCTTTTATCTTTCAAATCCAATTGAAAATTTACCATAAATATGTGTGTTGTTGACTAACACGTTATGTGAAAAATTAAAAATTAGACTTGATACTTTTGAAAGATAAAAGTAATCAAATATGATAGGCACCCCTTACAATTATATGTTCTACGCAAAGGATCACAAGGAATTATAAGGAGAAGAAAGGCAGAGATATATTTCATCATGATATACACAAAAAGATGTTTCCATGGAATGTTACTATACAAGGGATAACACATAGTATTCATAACATCAACAAAAAGATCAAAAGCATAGGGGGCTCCAAGAATTTGGTGTCAAAAGTAATCATAAATATATAGTGTAAATTATATGAATTTTCGTCATGCCCCAAATAAGTTGGAATTCAAAGAAGATAACATGAAGACAAATATAAGGCCAGGTTGACATAGAAGAGACCTAAATTCTCAAATTCTTTGCATCATCCCAAAAATGAAAAATGAGTTTTGCAACAAATAGAAGAGCGATGAAACATATGGAACAAGTTTGATAAAAAAAATTCTCTCATGTATCCAAGTACCTAAAGGGGTATAAAGTGTCCATTAGGAGAGAGCACAAACATAGATATTAAAGTATAGGGGAACACAAGAAAACAAGCGAATCTAATTGAAAGATCTTGGAAGAGGTATTTCTCTAGACAAGAACCTGAAACAAGTTGAATTCTACTCCCAATATAGATCATTTTAAGGGGAGTGAATTCAAGCTCGCAAAAAGGAAGTATAACAAGATAGATGTCATGTGACTCACTTTCATAAAGAGACAAGGAGGATGCTACCTAAACATTCTCATCTAGGAGCTCTTGCGAGATTAATGACATTGATTTACCAAATGTAGATGATAGAGTCAGGTTTTCATCCATCGATTCGAACATGCACTTCTCTAGAGAGTGCAGTGACTAAGAAGGAGGTGGATGAGCCAAAAATTCTTTTCCTACCCCTAGGGAGAGACAATGACAAACTACAAAGAAGTAGCATAATCCTCTATCATAAGAATGGAATAAATCAAAGTAGGTTGAGATCAAGAAGCTGAAGAAGGCCTTTTATGAACATCCTTCAAAGTGATGACGTGTTTTTATTTGTGTTTAAGAGGAAGATAGAAGGATCCATGGTAGATACAACATTCATGTGAGGCTTGTCTATAGATTCAGAGAAAGGAATAATAATAGGTAGAGAAGTGATCATTGTAGAAAGATAGAGCTCTCTAAGAGATATTGAAGAATGAATGACCATGAGAGAATAAATCAAGGAGAGAGGAAAGATGAAGTTTTTGAGAACGTGTAAGCATGGAAGGGTTAGCCAGATGTACCTTCAAGATAGAAGAGGTGTTACATTCATTGTAGGTAGGAAACATAACATCTATAGTCAATGTTCACATGATGCATAAATGTCTGCACAACATGTCTACATCCAATAGATAAATTCACTTTAACAACTAGGAACAAATATGTCAAGGATTAAACAAATGTTGGATGAAAATAACATTATACCAAATTTAAAATATCTAAAGGGGAGGTTTGTGGAATGTGGAATTTCATAGGATGTAATTTTGGACATTAGATTTCCTTACAAAAATATTCTAGTTGTAGTGAAGTTCCTCCAAAATGTTGTCAACACAATTTTGTTATGTGATATTTAAATTGTAACTACCTTGATTAGAATGTATTCAAAATAAGGATGCATGGACAAGGAACATGTGCTTTTTGATAGGATGCATCAAACAAATTGATGTTTATGGATTACAATCACTACATGGTATGCAAATTCTAACATTGTATCGAAATTCTATGGACCTTATTATGGATTCTATACACCATTTCAAAGGGATGTGTCTTTGGGTCTAGGTGGTGTGATTAACTTGAGGAATTGTGGATTTGGAGTGGATACCTTTCATTTTCAAGTTACAACAGTCTATTGCAATTGGTTCATTAAAATAAATTTAAAAAGTAAAACTAGATACAATATCTAGGGCTTGTGGCTCCTCAATTTCTACATGAATGAAGCACTTCAAGTGAGCTCTATTTAAACCTAGTAGGTGAGGAATTAAACAATATAAAATTCCCACCTATTGATCATCTAGAATCCGAAGATGGTTGATCACTCACAAGCCTTCTTTGATTAACCCTAATCTGAATTTTTTTGCACATCTGCATAACGATTGTACCTAAATCAAAGTCTCAAACACTATCAACAATGACTTAAAATTCTTGATCAAGCTCAAATTTAAAAGGAAAAAATGAGGAGTGTACTAATAGGGATATTGTATGTTAGCTTTCATCTTTACAAGAACTACAATAGTTGGATGAGTTTGATCTAGAATGCCAAAAATATATCCCTTTGGACCTTGTTAATCTTAATAATGGATTTCATTTCCTTGCTCTATGGTGCTTCTAGAAAAAATGCTGAAATTGAGCTTAAAATTGTGCTTGCACCATAAAGGAGAATAATTTAGGATGCTACATTTAGCCCCAACTTTAGTGGGTAGATGAAACTACATGCATATGCAAGCTAATGTATAGGAAAGTAAATAAACATGTATATGTTGAAGAAAAAAAATGGCAAGGCAACAACCTTTGTGGGAAACTCAGTTAATGGGGGACCAATTGTGCTAAACTGAGTGACCTCTGATTTTTTAAAGAAGTCAACTTCTTTTGTTAGTAGGGTTTTGGAATGGGAAAATGGAGCAGATATAAAAAATAAAGATCTAAATAAGGCGATGCGCTAAGGAATAGATATGGGCATGGTAAATCTATCTTTTGGGATTCAATTTAAGGGCTTGATCAACAATCTTCTATGTTCTAAAATAATAGAAATGAAAAATGAAAACCTAAATATTTTAATTAATGACATAAAATAATTCTCATACACACTTATTGGAAAGAGGATTCAAAGACACGATCTAAACCAAAAAAATTGTATTAAAATCATAGAATTTTTGCAAATAAACAATTCAAGACAATAATGGCATAGTATAATGTTTTATCAAATAGCTTAAGAAAATAGAAAGGCCAAATAATGGCACAATCTTAGAGTCTTATACAATAATCTAAAAGAATACAAAAGTCCTAGTATCTTTTCCCTAATTTTTTATATCTTATGAACTCCTTTTCGGAAGGAAGATGCAATATATATATATATAGATAAAATTCCCACCACCTAGTGGCTCAGTAACAAAAAAGATCTTGTATCATGAAAAATGATGCTTGCAACAATGATTTCCTTTGGTTGTTGCAACAAAAAGGATTCAAGCCATGGAATTTATTTTCTTCTTGAATAGATGCATCCCATCTAAATGATGGTAGTGGTCCTAGAAAACTCCTTTGCAGACATGGGTATGTGCAGGATCATAATCGAAAAATAGGCCCTTAAGTGGCGAAAAATTTAGAAAAATCAGAGTTAGACAACTTGACATACAAATTTGAATAAATTATCTATATTATTTCAAAAATATGTAAGAATAGAATTTGTAGAAAATTTAATTTAGCTTCTAAACTACTAGGTTTATTTTTTTTAAAAATAGATATTTGGTGAAAATTTGAAATTTCAATGCAGTAGTACTTAAATTTCAGGGAAAAATAAGAAGTAGGTGTTTGTTCGACCACCCTAACCACAATAAAGTAATAAATTTTTTTCAAAGATTTTAGATATAAGTAGAGGACTGATGTCTCGATGTGATACATTTTTTTTGTAATTTTTTCCAAGTAAATAATTAATTATGATTTTTTATTACACATTTTAAAAAATATAAAAACTCGTATGTCTTAACTTGGTCAAAACTTCATGAAATTCAATTTTATTAATCCTATAGTATGTGAAGCATAGAATATGATGCATCTTTCAGATTCAAAAAATGTGATACCCTTTGAAAGCTATAGATTTTTTCAATTGGCCTATCAATCAAGACTTTAGTCGTAATTCAAATAGAAAATGAATAATAATTATTTATTAAATTCAAAGTAAAGCATAATTTATATTGGTGGAAAGATGAGAATCTCCTTTAAAATCCCTTTTCGTTTCATCAATTTTTGGTAAAAAAAGTCATCAGCCACATACCCTACACATACCCATCATATTGCCACTTTTTGGCCCATCATGATCCTACACATACCCACATGTGTCATTCAATCATGCAATCGGTTAAGATATGTGATAGTTTGGTGGGGCACATAGCTCGCTCTAGCCTTCCCTTCGAAAAAGTCCCCACAAAAGAGACACATGGTAGCAAGTCAAGGTCTTCTCATTGATTCCTCCTCCTTGAGGCTTGCAAAACAAAGTCCCATCCATTGAGTGATGAAGTCAGACCTTAGAGAGAACAACTTGCAGATGCATCCAATTGGCTGTAGATGGTGTCGATATATCATGCAGATCCTCTTGCACTATGCTTAGATCGATCATTTCTTTGTAAGGTAGCATCGCAAATATATCAGGGCTAGACTTGAGTTGGAAGAGCAATTGCACTATCAGGTGTGTGATTCCCTTGATATCTTCTGTAGTAGGGGGTTGAATGAAACTCTGGAAAGTGAATGTGTCTTGTTGCTTCTCTCCTATTTTTGGTTCAATCTACTTTGTAGTAGCCACCAATTCATCATAAAGAAATAGGGAGGCTAAGCCCATTTCAGTTAACTAGGAGAACCTAGTCCACATGTTATTCATGGTTCAGTCTATTTTGGCAGTGCACTCACTAGCAGGGAGGATGGCTGAGTGGTAGTGGATGAACTTGCTCACTATTTTGGCAGCGGTTTTCCAATCCTCAATCCTTATGTTTGCTAAGATTTCATCTGATACCATGTATAGCTTATCTATCAAATTTTAAGCCTCTAGAAATATTTTCATGATGATTTGTAGGACTGCTCAATCGCTCCACGTACCTCCCTAACTAAATTTCTTTCCTCTGCTATAAATTGGAGCGGGTGCTAAAGGGTCAAGTAGAAGGCCTTGACCTTTTCCCAATATGAAATATATAATTGTTGAGCCACTAGAAGGAGGTCCAACTGGGTAGCAAGGGGTTGGCAAAGACTCTTTAGAAGGGAAATCTCTACATACCTTGAGCCAACACTATGTGTTAGTTCCATGATCCTTTGGCTTTTGGCCGCAAGTTGTCCCTAGATGTTTCTCAATTCTACATACTAGTTTTCCTCAACCCAGTTTTTATTTGTTGATTCTTCCTCAAGGGAAAGTTTCATGACTCTTGGAGTTCCTTCTCTAATTGAGCCTTTCGAACCTCAAATTCAGTGTCCTTCTATTGCATTTTTTCCTCTATTTGAGTTCATTGATGTTCAAACTCCTCACTTGTTTTTTTCATCCCCTACTATGCTAGAGCCAACTAGTTATAATATTCTTGGTTCCTCTAACATAGCGTAATGACCAGATTGGGGTAATAGGATTGAAACTTTGCAAGTTCCTCTTGAAGCTTAGTATGCTCTACCTATATTTCCTATACTTTCTCTGATAAGCATGCAATTTTTGATGCTCACCTTTTCCTTCACTAGTAGGACCTCGATTCTATCCTTTACGAGTTTAAGCTCCTCCTCCCTTTTCTTCAACTAGCAACTAGACTTGAGGAATTCGGTGGTCACCACTCATTGTGTTTCTTCCATGAGCTCAAATTTGTCCAGTGGCTGGGCTATGCTCAAATTGAGTCCCATGGCAAACATGTTGTAATCATTGATCTGCATTTCCCCCTACAATTTGATAATGTTTGGATATATGGTTGTGAAATGTAGCGATTGTTGAGCCTCATTGAAGATAGTCTTTACCTTTGACTCCACTAGCTTCTTATTATCCTTGGCCATTTTATTCATGATTCTAACAACCTATGCTTCCTTTTTTTTATCACCTTGCACCATAAATTGGGTTGGCAATTGAACTATCCTACTTGCAAAAGGTGCACTGGGAGGTACGGTGAAAGGGAACAAGAGGGTAGTGATTTTGGGTGACTTTTTCCCTTGAATAGAGATTGTTTGTAGGGAGAATGGAGGAATCTACCAAATCCTAGTTTGTTTACTAGTGGGAGGACTCATTAGGTGTTGTGGAGGTAGCGGGGTCATGGCATACTCCAAATTCTAAGTGAACTAGGTCAAGGCCAATTTAGTAGCAGCCAGAGGGGTGTCAGTTGCAGTCATGGATGCAAAGGGAAAAGAGATAGCAGATGCAGACTGGGAAATAGTGAAAGGTTTAAAGGTTTGTGAAGGATTCAAGACGAATGGTCTTGCATGGAAGAACAAGGAGAAACCTCCCACAACCATTGTAGTGGAAGTGGAAAGAGAAGGGTCGACACTTGTAGTGAGGGGCATCATGGACAAAAAAGGAGTAACTAAATATTGTGAAAGAAGATAAAAGAGTTTTGATATAACATTTGCTTCCAAAGATCTTGAAATATCTAATAGTAGGATTATGATCAATCCATAGCTCAAAAGTGGTTTTACTAGTATCACCTTTAATTTGTACCTGATTGAGTGTGTACACAACAATACTCACAACTTTGTTCTAGTAGATATAAGGGACATTTCCTTCTAGCATCATTTTTCTATCAGCTTCTTCACTTGTTTTGTTCTTCCTTTCCACAACTCCATTTTGTTGAGGGGTTGACAGTGTATATATTTGTCTCTTTATTCCATGTTCCTCACAAAAAGAATTAGATTCACCAAAAGTGAATTCACTGCCTTTATCTGATCTCACACATTTAAGCTTCAAACCTATCTTTGTATCAACCATAGCCTTAAAGATCTTGAACTTCTCTAGAGCTTTAGATTGTTCCCTTAAGAAGGTAATCCACATCATTCTTGAATAATCATCAATAAGCAGCACGAAATACATGTAACCTTCTAAACTTTTGACCTTAGAGGGACCACACAAATTAGTGTGCACAAGCTCCAACAGTTCATTTGAACAATGTTGTTTGCTTCAAAATAAAATTCTAGTTATCTTCCCTAATTGAAATTGCTTGCATATTGCATTAGTAGGTTTAACCAACTTGGGTAGATATCTCACAGCCTTAGTAGAACTTATCTTGACAATATTATCAAATTTAACATGACACATTCTCCTATGCCATAACCTACTTTTGTCAACTTGAGCAATCAAACAACTTTTACTAGCAGTACTCAAGTGAAAGATATTACCTTTTGTTTTTGTACCTGATGTAATCACATTTTTGGAACTCAATATTTTGCACTTTCCATCCATGAACTGGAGATTGTATCCCTTATCAACCATCTAAACAACACTTAAAAGATTATTCTTCAAGCCTTCCACATATAGGACATCATCAGTATTATGCTTACCATGAAGAGAAATGCATCCTCTACCATGGATCACACTAGCCGTATTATCACCAAATCTCACAACACCACCATCATACTTTTCCAAGTAAACAAACTTGCTTTTATCTCTAGTCATATGATGTGAACATCCAATGTCAATTACCCATTCATCTTTCTCTTCAACTTCATCAGCTAGAGATTTCTCCACATTTGTAGAACTAATAGATTCAGTAGGCAGAAGATTATTTTCGTTGATAGCAATGAATACCCATTCATCATCACCTTTAGCAGATTCTTCATCTGTCACACCTTCATCAATAGCATAGTAAAACTTCTTTTGAAATCTAGGCTTGTTATGTCTTGGTTTATGAGCTCTTTCTAGACACCTTGATGTTAGGGTTAGAAATGGTAGATATCTAACAATTAAATACAGATTTAAGTAATAAACATAGAAACTAAAACACACATAGAATAAATCATAACATAGAGAATTTAATGTGGTTCACCCAATCTAGGCTACATTCACCAAACCACAACCATCCAATACTTTTATTATCTAGTGTAAAACCTATTACAATCCTATGAATAATAATTTTTTTCATCATACTATAATACCCATCTGAACCCCTTTTTTAACAAGCTTAGAAGCTTCCAAATTTTTGGGTTCTACAAAATTGAATTTTTCTTTTTTTATTGATTTTTCCCTTTTTTGGTCATGATGCGAAAAAGTAGGAAGAAATTTTTTCTTAGGGGCTGCCACCCGAACCTAAGCCCAAGGCTGCATTTAGGACAGCAGCAGGATAAAGGGGGCAGGTGGCATGCAGTATGCCATGGAAACACCATCTAGTATAGCATGATTAGTCACCACATACCAACAATCTCCCACTTAGAGACTGATCCTGGACAACATTTCTATAATTACAACTCCCACTGGAAATGAGTACCTTGGACCCTACTCCTCTATTATACTTGAATTTAATCTTGAAGACCAACTAAAGTTGAAGAGGAGCTCAACTTCTCCCTTGTCACCGCCTTCGTAAACATATCTGCTGGATTGACATCTATATGTATCTTGTCCAGCTTAACCTGTCCATCCTCCAACACTAACCGAATGAAATGATATCTCAACTGGATGTGTTTTGTTTTAGAATGCAGAGCAGAATTCTTTGCAAGATGTATAGCACTTTGGTTGTTTGTAAACAAGTAATTTCCATCCTTTTGTTTTCCCAACTCATCCATGAAAAGTTGCAGCCATATCACCTCCTTTGTTGCCTTTGTTGCAGAAACATACTCTGCCTCTGTAGTGGATAAAGCAACCACCTTTTGTAATCAAGAAATCCAACTCACTACTGTCCCACCAACTATAAATAGATAACCTATGGTACTCCACTTGGTATCTATATCCCCTGCCAAATCTAAGTCAGCATAGCCTTTTAAATCAGTATTAGAGCGG
>VDFB02360469.1:0-16176 GCA_007258455.2 Sequoia sempervirens
TGAATTACCTGCAGCTATGGTCGACCCTACGAACATTGAGGCCAAAGGCTTTGGAGTAGAAATCAACTGATTTTCTCACATCCTTCACATACACCATTGTGTAGGCATAGTGGGCATCACACATTCCTACCATTTTTCCCAATTGTAATCATAGGTTCTTTTTAGTTGACACATTTGCTTATCAAGGGTGTTCATGGCCAATATTAGTGGCAACAATATTTACATAAAATGTACAGTTTTTGCATGCATTCATTCTTGTTTCTCTTGCCACCTATTCTCCTACTTGTTCAAAGCTTTCATTGATAGCATTCCCCTATGAAAAAAAAACTTCCTTTCAAAAAATTGAATAACTCATAAATCGTGGTGCCTTACTTATTTTATATGTCAATTAACCAAAATGTGAACCAATTTTTTAAGCCATTATATTATAAAGCCAATGGACAAAATAATAAGTTCTTATTGTAGAAATCCAATCCCTTTGGCTAGAATGGAAAAGCCAAGGAAATTCTAATTATAAGCCACCATATTATAAAGCCAAGGGACAAAATAATAAGCTCTTATTGTAGAAATTCCTTTGCCTGGAATGGAAAAGCTGAGGAAATTCTAATTATTTTACCAATACAAGTCCATATTTTAAAAGATGTCCTAATGTTGAAGTGCAGAGTGCCACACCCTAATGAAAGATCCACGTGCCCCTTGTTAATGGATAGATTTGAGACTTCCGCGATTGTCGGGCTAGAAGGAGAGCTATCACAGTTTGTTGGTTTTCAATCGTGGTTAGATAAAATCATGACAATCTTGACCTTGGCGTGTTATGCTTTTCTACCACAAATATCTTAAACAACGAATATTCTTAGCTTGCGTGCATTGGGATATACTCTTAAAAAGTATATTTAATACATTTATTTTTGAAAAGCACGACCTCTATTTTATAATTTTGCAACTGCTTGGTGAGGATTCTATCCCACCTTTAAGTTATATAGTTGTCCAAACAAAAATATACTTTCTTTACGGGTTACTTTAGATTAATTAGTCCTTTATTTTTACAAAGTATATTTATGTTTAATGTTTTGTTGATTTTATGGATGATATATAGATTCATATATGATAATTGAGATTATATAGAATTAAATGTCAAGCATTATAGATAGAGAGAGATAGTATTTAATTATTTGTTTTATTAGAGTTATTTAATCTTATTTCATAATGATTTTATTATCATTTATTTAAGATTTATTTTATTATTTTATTTTTTTAAAATATGTTAGTTATTACAAACTTATATAAACACTACAAAGTACACTTCTTAACATGTTGACTTACATATACTTCTCTATCGGCATACCCATTACACCCTTCATGGTGCAAGTGCTAGTTTAAACTTTGTTAGCCTTGATAGATTTAAATGTTGCACCATTGGCTAAGGTGTCCAAGTCAATATTTGGAGGAGCCCATCATTCTTTTGAAAATTGTCGATATATTATAATAAAAGGTCTCCATATTTTGTCATGGTGCAACAAGGTAAAGTGTAGAACTAATATTCTTTTTTCCTTGCATTATTGGTCAAAAGGCATGAGTCATAAACAAGTGGGCCTTGATAGACAAAGGGAAATAAAACATGTAGAGATCCTTCCCACAGATAGGCATCACCTTGGTGCATAATTATAAAAGGGGAAACACTAAAGAAGAAAAGACATTTTGCTATTGGTTGTTTATTACCAAGTTAGAATAATGGGTCCCATTTCATCAAAGGGATATCAAAGATCATGAACTGTTGATCATAAAAATAAATTATCCAATGACTCATGCATTATGAAAATTTTGTTAGAATAAAAGAATAAAAAGTGTTGTACCATTGGTCAGCTAGTCTTTAGGCCTTACATGAAAGACTAGTGGGATCCCCACATTCCTCCAAGACATACCAATTAAGTTGCAATTTAAAACACACATAATTGTTGCAGGTATAGTAATACAACTCATGATTTTATTTTAACTCCATTTTGTTAGCTAGGGGGTGATCATATATTATAAAAGGGATGTATGGAACACAAAAGGGAGAGAGAGATAGACATTTTTTTCTTGGAGGATGTTTGTCAAGATTGATTGAGTATTTGTTAACTGTGTAAATTTTTCATTTTATAGTTTATTTTCAGTTCAACAATGAAGAGAAAGTGATATGTATTTTTTGTATATTTGTCTTGAAATCTTCCTTCTTGATCACATATCATGCCTATATTTATTTGTTTTGATAAATAATGTTTATAAATGGTTTGAAATCATGCATTTATATGCTCTTTGATGCTATGATTCAATATTATGTTCTGAATAGCAAATGTTGTGTCATTAAGTTATCAAAATAAAGATTTTTTCTAAATGTATCGCCTAGAGTAATTTCTTACTAAGTAATAGTTTCTCTCCCTTTTCCACCAAGTAATTTAACATTCAAAATATTAGGAAGAGTTGGCTTCTAAAACCTCAGAGGTTATCTTGTAAATCAAGTCCTATGTTTGTAGGACTTCTCGTTGTTGGTGTCATTTTGTATACAAAATAAAATACTAATAAAAAAATTAACAAAGACATCAACAATGTCTACATCACTTCTCTGTTGCAAGTATGAAGGTGTTCTCATTGATGTCAACAAGCTAGTATTGTCATTGATGTAAAATATGTGTTGAGGAAGATTGTTGTGTGATGATGTCAAGGATATTGAGAAAATTGTGAATAAGAGGGAAATAGGTTGTTGCAGTTTGTATGCATGTATAGTTGAGATATTGAGGAAAACTTGTGAGTACATGGAACTATCTTTATGTTGTAGTGTCTGGAGATGTGTTGGAATAGTGTAATGTGTTGAGATGATGTCTCTAGTACTTGGTTTCCAAGTGCTTTTGAGAAAATTTGATAAATAGAGAAAACAATGTTGTGCAAGTGTTTAGAAGGTGCTCTGGGATGTGCTTCGTGTTTATTTTATGTTGATTTTATGCATGTGTGAATCTGATATGTTGTTCAAGGTTGTCATTAGTTGCTACATCCAAAATTTTGGTTTTTGGATTGTTGTACAAAGTGAGATGTGTTCACTAGTGTGTGAATTAGGTTTATAATGTTGTTTACTATGGTTTGGGAGAAATGTATTTGCTCAACATTTCTCCATAGTTTATTTTCGGGTTGTGCGGATTTGGGAAGTTGCTTATGATGTTTGCATCTTTCAAAATTCAAGGTTGCTCTTGATTTGGTGTAGTACAGTGTGTGTCACATGTGTTGGTGTGCGTATGAGGTTAACCGAATGTTCTAGGTTGAAGTATTTCTATGATACGAGTTTGGATGAATTCCTTATTGGATCTTAGGTGGTTCATGGATTGTTCTAGATCATGTAAAAGATATTTGTGTGGTTCACATGTCATCTTGATCAATTTGGAAGCATGTACTTAATAGTTTTATGGTGTTTAGGATGGGTAACGACTGATCTGGTGTTAACACTACATGCAAAGCCTTTCAAAGTTTTTGGAAGCATATTGAGGCATGTTAGGATAAATTTGGGTCCTATCTAAGGATTTGTATGGGTCGCCTTCATTCCTATCAATCATAGGAATGTTTGGTGTCGACTTAATTTAAAATTGTAAATGTAAAAGGTCATGTTGCCAACCTTGGAAAAGGTTTTCAAGGTTGAGGATTATATAAATAAGAGTGGTGTTATTGGAAGATCTCAAGATAGATGCAAGATATATGCAAGATAGATGCGAGTGATGAATTTGATGTGAATTATAAAAGTATAGGTGCAAATTTGAGTAGAGTAGTGCAAACTTCAAAATGTTGGACTTATGAAGGCAGTGAGCTGAAGGTGTCCCCAATCTTTCAAACAAGGCTGCGAATGTGTTGGAGAAATTGGGGTGGATTCCTTGTTGCATTGAGGAGTTGTTCTTTGTGTAACATTTCTCTTCTATCTTCCTTTTCTTTTTGTGGCAGTGAGCCCTATTGGACAGTGTGTTCTATTTTGGCAGTGATCCCTTGTATCAATTTTGCAATTACTTATATTGTGAGATAATCCTCTTTGTGGTTTTTCTTTCATTGGGTTTTCCACATATATCTGGTGTTCTCTTGTGTATGGTGTTGCTTCAATTTCTGTTATGTGCATTTCATGATTAATCACCTTAACAAAATAAGGATTTAATGAATGCTTGTGGATCTAGTTATAGTTGAGGGCTTTGATATTTTTAATTTGGTACAATTGATTCACCACCCCTCCTAGTCATCTTGTTCATTCAACAATTAGTATCAAAGCAAAGTTCCTTGGAGAAGAGCTTAATCACTTGAGGTAGATCTAGGATGGAAAACAAGTTAGATTACCCTAGATTTGATGGCACAGACTATGCATTCTGGAAGACAAAGATGGAGGGATATCTAACATCACATGGGTATGAGATTGGAAAGAAAATAAATACACAATATGCTACACCTATGAATGGTCCAAGCACAGGAGTCTTCGATGATAGGGAGGCTGGATGAATCAATCACTGATTCATGCTCTAGGTCTTGCTTGGAAGACCTCTAAGGTGTTTCACTCCACCACTACAACCTATAGGACCTTTCCTTACTTGGGATTCCCTGGTCTTGCCTTGCCAACCTCAACTACCAACATAAATTTCTCCTACCAAGTCCAAACTTGGTGCAAACTTGCAACTCTAACCTTAGCCCTTAATCTACCCTAAAGTCTACAAACCTCCAATTTATTGAATCTAACTTTGCAGGGGTGTGGAGGTACTTAAAAATACTTCAATCCATCCTACTATGGTTCTTGAAGGTCCATCTGACTCCATTTCTTGGTCGCTTTCACCAAACCCTCAATTAGGCCTAAAAAGGCTACTAGCCCTAAGAGCCCCAATTAGGTCTCCTCCGAGAAATCAGGTTAGTTCTCCAAATATTTCCAAAGAACACCCAATATTTTCTTGGGATTCCTAATTCATATGCCCTCCTCTCAAAGATTTATGGGGTCTTGGGTCTTAGTTGTCCGTACAAAGGCTCAACTTGAAAATGAGCATTACTTAGGGTTTTAAGCCATTTCCTGACCTCTCTGCAAACTGTTAAGTTCTTTCCTCACCAGATGAATTGATGGAGCTTCTTCCTGCTTACTAGGTCTTGGCAAGACTCATACCTGCCTTCTCCAAAAGGAATTTTGTCAAGAATTTGTCACCCCTGCAAGTTAAGTGCTCTGCACTAAAGTCTTCCTAGCTGGGCACTTCCCTGGCTCGCCTAGGGCAAGACTTTTCCAATAGCTCCTACACTCACACAAACCCTAAATCCTACCATATTTACATACATGGAGTCTAGTCACTGTTCCCAAAGGGCTGTACAATTTGTACAGTGGGAAAGTGAACTAATACTCCATTTTCACAAAACTGTCTAGTTCAGACCAACAACAATATGGAAACCAAACTATTTACAAACTAAGCTTGAAATTGAATAAAGAAACTATCTAATGACACACAAAGCTTGAAGATTAATTACACTACATCCTACACCAACTACAGTGCCCTGTTCAATCCATTAAAGCAACACTTCAAGTAAAAATTAGAAAATTAGCACACAACTACACTATTTTTTCCTTCAATGCACAAAACTTCAAAACAATACAAATGCTTCCAACTCTACACTAATGCTAAGGAATTCCATAAATAGGGCCTTCAATTCATTTATGGCTCTCCTTAGCCGCTTGTAACTCCAATTGAGCATTCTTTGCAAAAATTGGAAAGAAACTCCTAAAAAGGCCTAAAAGGTCAAAACCTTATTTGAGCAAAAACCTTAGGCCTATCCATTGGTCAACATGACCTTCATCAAATGATCAACACCTAAACAAAAATGCCATTGAGGCTTACATCCAAATGAACTAAGTTTTATTGCTTAGTTGTCCTAGACAAGACTGTCCTAGACAACCTAAGATAACCTATGGGTGCTCCTGCACCATTCTCCCCCTCAGCCAAACACTAAGGATTGTGGGGAGAGATCAGAGATAAATCAATACCCTGCTTCTTGAACTGAGCTTCATCCACCCATGTAGCCTCAGATTTTGGTTTGTCTTTCCATTTGATGAGATGTTCCATGTATTCCTTATGCCGGGTAGACTTCTTCACCCTTGATTCCAAGATCCTCTCTGCTTGCAGCTTGTCTTTAGGAGGTAAGGCTATGTTACTCACATCCTTCAAGACATCCATACTTTTCTGATCCAAATCAGTGACTGGTCCTTTATACCTGATCAATTCAGCCACATTAAACACTGGTGAAATGCCTAAATCTGCAGGTAGCTCCACCTTGTAAGCATTCTTTCCATACTTGGCTAACACCTTACATGGTCCCACTCTCTTCATCTGCAACTTGGTTGATGTTCCTTTCTGCAACCTAGATTTGTTGAGATGGACCATGACATAGTCACCTACTGCAAATTGGAGATCTTTTCTAGACATATCCACCTTAGCTTTCAACTTGTGAGTAGCCTTTGTAATTGTCTTCTTCACTTTCTCCTGAATCTCCTTCATGGTCTGAGTGAAATCCTCTGCATGGCCACTCCTATGCTCCATAGCTCCTAAATCTCTAAGTTCACACACACCTCTTGGGTGCATTCCATACACTATTTCAAAAGGACTTCTTCCTATGGTCTGATTCACACTATCATTGTAGGCATATTCAGCTTGTGATATGACCAAGTCCCATGTCTGTCCATACTCCTTGGTGAGGCACCTTAGAAGGTTACCTAACACTCTATTTATCACCTCAGTTTGTCCATCTATCTGAGGATGGTAGGCTGATCCAAAAGACAAATTAGTACCTAATATGCTCCATAGAGTCTTCCAAAAGTGACTCATGAACTTCGCATCCCTGTTTGAGAAAATGCTCAATGGCAATCCATGGATCCTCACAATATCTTTGAAGAAAAGATGAGCAATATAGCTAGCATCATGGGTGGTCTTGCAAGGAATAAAATGACTCATCTTACTGAACCTATCTACCACCACATAGACACTATCAAACCCTGTCTTGGTTTTAGGGTGTCCTACCACAAAGTCCATGCTAATCCATTCCAATGGTCTATTGGGAATAGGTAGGGGTTGATACAAACCTGCATTACTAGCTCCCCCCTTGGCTTTCATGCAAACTACACACTACTCCACATACCTTCTAACATCCCTTGGCAACTTGGGCCAATAATAGAACCTCTACACTAGTTCCATTGTTTTGTTGATACCAAAATGACCACTAAGACTACCATTGTGCTTCTCTTGGATAAGATTCTCTCTCATAGAACCTTTTGGTACACACAACTGATTTCCTTTGATCAAAAGTCCACTTTGCAATGTATACTCTGAGAACTGACTATGAAAATGATTCTCAAAATTAGAACATACCTTATATGCCTCTGAGAAGTCTTCATCTTCTCCATAGAGATCCTTGAAACTGTCTATTCCAATGCTCTTTATCTGTATCTCTTGCATTGTCAGCAACCTCCTACTTAATGCATCTGCCACCTTTTTTAACTGACCCTTCTTGTGCTTGATGGTAAATGTGAAAGCTTGGAGATATTCCATCCATTTCAAATTTCTATTGCTCAACTTCTCTTGTGTTTTGATGTAGCTAAGTGCTTGGTTATCAGTAAACACTACAAACTCTTTAGGTAGGAGATAATGTCTCCACTTTCTAAGTGACTGCACTAGAGCATATAGTTCCAAGTCATAAGTAGAATACTTTTGTTTAGCTTCATTGAGCTTTTCACTAAAGAAAGCTATAGGCCTGCCTTCTTGGCTTAGTACGCCTCCTACTGCAATTCCACTGGCATCACATTCCACAGTGAATAACTTATCAAAGCTAGGTAATAAAAGGATGGGTTGAGTTGCCACTTCTTGTTTCAGTTTCTCAAAACCCTTCTCAGCTTCAAGAGTCCATTTGAACTTAGTTTTTAGGACACCTTTGATTGTATCAAGTATTGGTGCATAGATGCCACTAAAGTTCCTTATAAACTTCCTATAAAACTGAGCTAACCCATGAAAACTTCTTACCTCTATCCCAGTGGTTGGTGTAGGCCAATTTAGGATAGCTTCCACCTTGCTTGGGTCCATCTTCAATGATCCTTGGGATACTACAAACCCTAAATACACAAGCTCTTATTTGAAGAACTCACACTTTTCTAGATTGATGGCTAACCTCTCCTCCTGCAATCTTTTAAGAATCAACTCCACATGCTTTAGATGTTCTTCTGCTATCTTGCTAAAGATAAGTATATCATCTAGATATACCACCACAAATAGCCCTATGAAATCCTTAAGCACTTCATTCATGAGCCTCATGAATGTGCTAGGGGCATTTGAGAGGCCAAATGGCATCACTCTCCACTCATACAACCCATCAGTTGTCTTAAAAGATGTCTTCCATTCATCCCCCTCTTTTATTCTAATATGGTGGTATCCACTCTTGAGATCCAACTTAGTAAAATATTGTGCTCCTCCAAGACAGTCCATCAAATCCTCTATCCTAGGAATAGGAAACCTATATCTGATTGTAATCCTATTGATAGCCCTAGAATTAGTGCATAGCCTCCACTTACCACCTTTCTTGGTTGCTAAGACCACTGGTACTCCACATGGACTAATGCTCTTCCTAATTAGTCCTTGGTCTAATAACTCCTGCACTTGTCTAGCTACTTCTAGGTTTTGATCTAGTGTAAGCTTGTAAGCTGCTTTGTTTGGCAATGAAGCCCTTGGTATGAATTCAATCTGATGATTGATGGCTCTCTTTGGAGGTAAGGTTGTTGGTGTTCCATCACTGACTATGTCCTTGAATTTCTCAAGCAACTTCTGGACTGCTCCTGGTATGATTGTTTTCTTAGTCTTATCTTCCTCCTTGGGTTGCACCATGACCACATATCCTTCCCCTCCTTGTTGTAGAGTGTTGATAAACTCTTTGCCACTACTTAACAAGACACTAGGGGTCTTTGACTGTCCTTCTTCCTCATCTGACAGTGACTACAGTTTGAATGTCTTTCCATCCTTCTTGAATGAGATAGTGTTCTCCTTTCCATCATAGATGGCTCCTCTGTCATACTGCCATGGTCTGCCCAATAGAAGATGACATGCATCCATGGGAAACACATCACAAATCAACTTGTCCTTGTATCCTCCAATGGAGAACTCCACCGTTGTCTGCTCATTTACAAGAACACTTTGTCCTTTGTTCAACCATGTCACCTTGTAAGGACTAGTGTGGGGTATCTTCTCCAATTTTAGATTCCTTACTGCCTCCTCAGAGATAATGTTATCAGTAGACCCTGAATCCATTATAACCTTGCACACCTTTCCAAGTATTTTGCATCTTTCCCTAAATAAGGCCCTCCTTTGCTTTGGCTCTTCTTTGACTGGTTGTTTGATTAGAACCCTGCTAAACATTAGGTTCTCCCCCATTTCTGATTCTATGTGACTAACCTCTGGTGTCTTGACACTCATGGTGTCCTCTTGAGCATATGCTACTCTCTTTTCTGTATTTGAGGAAGATGCTTTCTCCGGGAACCTATAAGCTAGATGACCTACTTGACCACAGTTGTAATACTTCATACTAGCAAAGTATGAGTTACGTATGCCTGCTCCTCTTCCTCTATTTGAACCTCCTTGAGGTCCTCTACCTCTTCCATAGCCTCCTCTAGAAGTTGTTTCACTCCCATGCTCTGTGAGTTTAGACTCTCCCTGACTTCTTTGTTCAGTCCCTCTACCTTGGTATCCACCTCTATGTCCTCTTTGATCTCTGCCTTTACCTCTATTCTTAGAAGCCTAGTCTTGTTTCCTCTTACTCCTTTCTTCAATCTTTATAGCCAATTGATAACATTGGTGCACTATCTTGGGACTTAGAAGAGTCATCTCCTCTTGAATGTTCCACTTCAAGCCGTTAAGGTACTTAGCCACCTTAAGACTTTCATCCTTAGTTACATTATATCTCATGCAAAGTTTTTGAAATTCCTCAGTATAAGAATTCACATCTTGATCTCTTTGTCTCAAGCTCTGTCTTTTCTTGTGCAACTGAATTTCATAATCATCTGGCATGTATGCTTCTCTTACTTTGGCAACCATTCCCTTCCAAGTAGAAATAGGCTTCTTGCCTTCCTTTTCTCTCTCTGTCTGAATGAACTTCCACCGTGTCAAGGCAATACCTCTCAATCTAGATTTGGCCACCTTTACCTTCTGTGCTTCAGAGACTCCATCACACTCAAAATGGTTTTCCATTCCCTCTATCCAATCCATGACTAGATCAACTTCCATTTTCCCACTAAACAGTGGTATGCCTTCAAGAAAGGCTCCTCTTGCATAACAGGGTCAAGTTCAGGGATCTTGTCTTCCTCTGCAACCTCTTCTTTCTTTGGTACCCTTCCTTCCAACTGCACATTACTCATTACTTGCTCAAGTTGGGCTATTCTTTCCCTCAATAGCCTATTGTCTTCCTCTTGTTCTTCGACCTTCTTGGCCAATTATGCATTTGTCACCATGTCAGTAGAACCACTAGACTCAATCTCTGACATATATTATTCTATCCCAAATCTTTTGTTGCTCTGAAACCAATCTGATAAGGAGGTTGGATGAATCAATCACTAATTCATGCTCTAGGTCTTGCTTGGAAGACTTCTACGATGTTTCACTCCACCACTACAACCTATAGGACCTTTCCTTACTTGGGATTCCCTGGTCTTGCCTTGCCAACCTCAACTACCAACATAAATTTCTCCTACCAAGTCCAAACTTGGTGCAAACTTGCAACTCTAACCTTAGCCCTTAATCTACCCTAAAGGCTACAAACCTCCAATTTATTGAATCTAACTTTGTAGGGGTGTGGAGGTACTTCAAAAGACTTCAATCCATCCTACTATGGTTCTTGAAGGTCCATCTAACTCCATTTCTTGGTCGCTTTCACCAAACCCTCAATTAGGCCTAAAAAGGCTACTAGCCCTAAGAGCCCCAATTAGGTCTCCTTCTCTGAGAAATCAGGTTAGTTCTCCAAATCTTTCCAAAGAACACCCAATCTTTTCTTGGGATTCTTGATTCATATGCCCACCTCTCAAAGATTTATGGGGTCTTGGGTCTCAGCTGTCTGTACAAAGGCTCAACTTGAAAATGAGCATTACTTAGGGTTTTAAGCCATTTCCTGACCTCTCCGCAAACTGTTAAGTTCTTTCCTCACTAGATGAATTGATGGAGCTTCTTCCTACTTACCAGGTCTTGGCAAGACTCATACTTTCCTTCTCCAAAAGAAATTTTGTCAAGAATTTGTCACCCCTGCAAGTTAAGTGCTTTGCACTAAAGTCTTCCTAGCCGGGCACTTCCCTGGCTCGCCTAGGGCAAGACTTTTCCAACAGCTCCTGCACTCACACAAACCCTAAATCCTACCATATATACATACATGGAGTCTAGTCATTGTTCCCAAAGGTCCATACAATTTCTATGGTGGGAAAGTGAACTAATACTCCATTTTCACAAAACTGTCTGGTTCAGACCAACAACAGTATGGAAACCAAACTATTTACAAACTAAGCTTGAAATTGAATAAAGAAACTATCTAATGACACAAAAAGCTTGAAGATTAATTACACTACATCCTACACCAACTATAGTGCTCTGTTCAATCCATTAAAGTAGCACTTCAAGTAAAAATCAAAAAATTAGCACACAACCACACTATTTTTCCTTCAATGCACAAAACTTCAAAATAATACAAATGCTTCCAACCCTACACTAATGCCGAGGCATTCGATAAATAGGGCCTCCAATTCAGTTATGGCTCTCCTTAGTTGCTTGTAACTCCAATTGAGCATTCTTTGCAAAAATTGGAAAGAAACTCCTAAAAAGGCCTAAAAGGTCAAAACCTTATTTGAGAAAAAACCTTAGGCCTATCCATTGGTCAACATGACCTTCATCAGATGATCAACACCTAAACAAAAATGCCATTGAGGCTTACATCCAAATGAACTAAGTTTTATTGTTAGTTGTCCTAGACAAGACTGTCCTAGACAACCTAAGATAACCTATGGGTGCTCCTGCACCAGATGAATCAGGCATGCGATAAATCCTAAGGCAAGATTTATTCTTGTGAATAGTCTTTCAAATTCTAAATTGGTAAAAGTTATGAATCTTAAGATTGCTAAAGAAGTATGGGATAAATTTGAGAGAATCTATGAAGGAGATGATAAGGTTAAATAAGAAAAGTTGCAGAATATGAATGCACAATTTGAGACCCTGTGAATGTTGGAAGATGAAACAATTGCAATCTACATGCAGAGAGTTGATGAGCTAGTAAGTGCTATGAGAAGTCTTGGTGCACAAGTCAAAGAACCTAGGGTGGTAAAGAAAGTATTCAGATCTCTTCTTGATTCTTACAGTGAAAAGGTATCTGTTATTGAGGAAGTTGCAAATCTTAATACTTATTCTAGAGATCAGTTGCTTGGTACGCTAACTTCATTTGAAATGAGAAAACTTGGTTTGGAAAAGGGTACAAAAGTGGAGATTGCTTTCAAGGCTGGAAAATAAAAAAAGGTTGAAGATTCAGATAGAGAAGATTTTGATGATGTGGAAGCTAACTTTGTAAGAAGGAGAAAAATAGCACTGCTAAGTACAAAGGTAAACTACCTTTGAATGTTTTAGTTGTGGAAATATGGTCATTATACTTCAGATGTCAAACAGTTTGTGAACAATAAAGTAAGAATGAAATAGTTAAAATAAGTTTAATATTTAGAAGATGCTAGTATTTATGATGATTGTTGTGCAGTGCACTGCATACTGGAGTAGGGGACCCTTTTGATTTGGGATGTCTCTTGGACCTTTGGTTTTTATTGGATTTGTCCTTTCAAGGTCTTGAGATGTTGGTCTTGCTTGTCTTGGTCTTACCCTGAAGGTTGAATTGATCAAACTTGGTTTTTAAGGGAAGTCCGGGTTTTGCCCTGGATCCGGGATTTTTCGGTTTACCCGGATTTTCCCGGGTCCTGGTTCATCGTCTATCAATGTTGGATTTTCCGAAGTCCAGGTTTCTGCTTGGATCCGGGATTTTTCGGCTCAGGCGGATTTTCCCGAACTTCGTTGGAGTCCTGAAGGGTGCGTTATCCACAGAATTCGTGCTCACCCGGATTGTCCGTTTGGCATGGTTTTTTCTGAAATTCCGTTTTGGGCTTGAGTTTCCGGATTTCCTCGATATGTCTTGTCGTTCATTAATGCTTGAAGTACGTCTTCTCTAGCGTGAGTGCGGGTGGATTTAAGGCTTTTTGGCACTCTTTTGATTTCATTATTCATTTACTATTTGCTCTGGCGCCTAAGTATTGTTCTTCTTGAGCTTTGGTTGTTGGATTCGAGCTACTTGCGTGTGGATTGCTTGAGAGCTTGTGTTGAGTATTTTCGTCGCTAGGGCACCTCGTTTCATAGTGACTCCCTTGGGCTCGAGCTTCATTCAGAGTTGATCCATGGTAAGTCATTACTGACTTCTCCTAATGTTTGCACTTTGATCGAATCTTTCGTGTTGTTGATTGGTGGTTTCTTAGGTCGCCCTTGCTTGTTTCATGATTATATATTTAGCGAATTAGTGTTTGACCTACCTCTTCACGGGTTGTATCACCCGAACTGTGCATCCCTTCACTTACCGATTGAATGTCGGGTATATTCCTGTGACTAGGTATTTCTGTTAGGGCCTTGCCTTCTTGGCGCGTAGTCTGTTATATTGCGAAGTTAGGGTTTTGGTAGGTTTTCCTGAATTTGTTAAGATTGGTGAAGTTGTCATAACTTTCATGTCTTGCATCTAGCTCACCCTTTTTTGTAGCATTTGGGACCCTGGTGTGCTCTAGTTTAATCATCCTGAGGGAGAGTGCCTGAATTTCGATGCTTGCCCTAGCTCTCATGGCAGAGGTTTAGCTGTCAATTTTAGGGCATCATCATTTCGTTACAAAGATCAGTCATTTGAGAGTTTTGGGAATTTAAATTTGTGTGCAATCGAGATTTGGCTTGTTGGGATTGATTTTATGTCCATTGGAATCTGAATAGGGAGGTTTGTATGATCATTCGATTAATGGTTTGCGCATTAAACGATCGTCGGGTTTCCGAGGTGTCCGCGGAATTTCTGCGCACTCGAATTTTCCCAGATTCTACCATTTCCTCAGAGTATGATGAGTTTCGGAATGTCGAGCTGCCTGCGGAAATCCGACCTGTTCGGATTTCTCTTGTTTTCTGCCTGGTTCCACTTCTTTTGATTTTCAAAATTGGGGGTAATGAATTAAAAGTTAAATGATGATTTCTTGTTGCTAAATGAATGAATCTTATAATTATCACGCATCTCTTTCATCCATATTAATGATTTATTTGATGAATGATGCCTTGGCAGTAGGAGTCTGTCTGGGTCAGATTTCTCTGAATTCTGCCCCGACTTCATTTTCCCGGATTACTTCATTTTCTTGAATTTTTGAGATTGATGATTAATGATTGATCTTAATTATTTTATGTGATTTCAAGGCTAACCTTTGATTGAAATGTAGATGATAATGGGATTTTCATGAGGTCCTTTTGTGAATGCAGGCTGAATCAAGCAAAGCAACGGTAGGAAAGGCCAAAGGTGATACAGAGGGGTCCTTAATTACAGATGTAGAAAGGTTGAGGTTGGATACAAAAAGCCAGTTGCCTGATAGTAAGATAGCTTCAGTTTGGTCTGAGGTCTCCGATACCAATGTAGGAGCATGGAGATATGAAGAATTCAAGGAAAGAACAGCTCAAAAAGATCTATCGGCCCTAACTAAGGGAATGATGAAGTCCGGACTAACCCATGTGGCAGGATTCCCTCCTGCGGTTCAGTGTTATGAATTGATATTGGAGTGTGCCCAACAATATGACTTTGATACACAGAGGGTCGTTAGCACTAAGGGAAGAGTATTGGAAAACTTCAATCTAGTTTCTATTGCCCAAGCATTTGATATGCCAGACTTACCATGTGTGTGTGCCTTGGACATGGACTTGGCTAGAACTTACTATGAGGATGAGCCTACTAAGGCCCAGCAGATGATTAATTCCTGGCTTGAAAATTTGAGGTCTCATTTCTCCAAGCTGCCTAAGCAGTTACACAGGATCAAGTTCAGACAAGATATATATGATGCAATCACACTGCTGAGTAGGGTGGCTAGCTTGAAGAGTGCTGGGGTATTGGAAAATTGGATGGTGCATGTTATTAACAGGATTGAGCAAGGTATTAATTACCACTGGGCAGGGCTTATTAGTGCAATGATTGATAGGCAGCTGAAAGATGTGTTAGAAACAAAGAAGTTTACCATGTCATCTTATGTGATATATGTGTTAGCCAGATTTTATCCATACAGGGGTTTGAATCCAAAAGGAACATTTGGACAGGATATCATCTATGAGATATACCCTAAATTGCACCTAGGAGATCAGAATTATAGAAGAGCAAATGATGCATTCACAATGCATATTACTAGGTTGCTCCAGAACACAGAGCATGTGAGAATATCTGATGGAGCCAAGGAGCTGATCAAAAAATATGGAGCCTAGTTTATACAATTCCCCACCTTCTCTTATATTAGAATGGACGGATGTCAAACTGCTCCATACAGATTGCCAAGATATCCTACTGACCACATTGTGCTATTGGAGGTTACCACGCAGATATGTGACTTCGATGCTGTTGTCAAAAGAGAGAAGCACAAGATAGGGTTTGGTGGGGACTTCCCTTTGAAAATTGGTATAGCTGAGGTTTGCCCTTCAATCCAATCGGCTCATGCATTTGGGGAGGAATTGAGTACTAATGGTTTCTCTTTCCATTCTAAGAGGACAAACTTTGATATCACCGAAGAAGCGTAGAAGAAGGCAACTAAAGAATATCACCACAAGGATGATCTAAAGGATTACTGGGTGAACATCAAGGATGACTTTGAGGTGAGGAAGAAGAGATATTCTAGGCTTCCAGTTGATGTAATCAGAATGTATAATGTCAAGTTGATCCCTGACCAGTTAGAGGATGATGGGAATTTGGTTCAAGATCATGCATATGAGTCAGTTAAGGATAGATCCATTGGGGAGATAAATTGGTCAGAAAATGAGATAACTGAGCTGGAAGAATTAATGGCTCCTATTATGAAATTTACCAAGTCATGGTTGAAGCACAAAGTATGGGAAT
>VDFB02360470.1:0-28263 GCA_007258455.2 Sequoia sempervirens
TGATATGGTGAAGAGTTGAAGGCACCACATGCATCTCATGAATCCAAGGTCTTCCTAAAAGGAGATTGTATGAAAGATCATGAGGCATAACATGAATAGGAGTTTGTAAGGTAGCCTTTCCAACTGTAATAGGTAAAGTAATCACACCAAGTTGTTGCTTTCCTACATTTTCAAATTCTCTAATTGATAAGGAATCTGGTTTAATTCTTGATTTATCCATTCCAATTGTATCCAAAAGGTTCACACTACACACATTAAGATCTCATCCATTATCAACAAGGGTTCTTTGCATCATTTTTCTTTCTCATATCCAAGAGACAAAGCTCATGTTGATGAAAAGTAATGTCTGTGTTAACCATATTCATTCCTTGAATTAGAGTTGCTACATCACTTGCATTTGTATTAGATGGAATCACAACTTGTTCCAAGGCTATGCGAAGCATAGTATGATAGTGAATTTTGAATTAGGTCCCATAGGGATATCTTTGAAGGAGTATTCTTAAGTTGTTCAACAAGGTCATAATCCTTCCCACTATGTGAAGGAAAATGAGAAGCACTAGGCAAGATGGGTTGAGGCAAAGGTAAGGATGTTGAAGTTGTTTGTCTTGGTTGTGTATTGTTTCTAGTGTTATATGTATGAGAAATGGTATTATAACTTGATTTCTACAAAACATTATTCTTAGGTGGTTCAAGGGTGAAAATGGGTTTGTTTTGAGTTTTAGGTTGGGTTGAAGGTGGATATAGGATGAGTTGGGGTTGAATCACTTTAACTTCTCTTTGTTTTGGTTTGTTGTAATGAGCCTTAGTGGATGTACCTTGTGAGATGAAATCCTCAAGGGATTCATCTAACATGTCAAGTTCATCACTGCTAAAAGGCTTGAGGGTTAGGTTAACTTGGAAAAGGAGATTTGACAAACTCAAATAACTATGCTTTCTCCAAGTGGTTCATCGGTTTATAGGTGTTTTTGGTTTTTTTTTCTAATGAATGCAAAATGTAATCTAATATTATTAAACTATGATATAATGCTAAAAATGAAAGGTGCAATAATCTAATTCTATCCACAATTGAAATGAAACCAAATCAAGCTAGATCCAATGAAATGCATGAAACAAAAACTCAATAAACTAAAATAGGAATCTAACAACAACAAAAAGAAGCATAAAAACATGGCTTTTAATGTTGTTAAATGTAGTTTTAGGTCTTACACAAGACTAAATCGCCAAGAGGAGCATACAAGTCCCAGTTAGGGTTTTTCAAGGGTTCAACTGTTGAAAAATAGTCAACACAAAATACCCAGAAATCAATTAAAACTACGTGTACTGGGACTAAATTGCTCAGAGGGGGGTATGAGTCCCTGATTAGGGTTTTTGGACTAATTTCAACAAATTTTGAGTGAATGTTAGGTTTTTTTGTTTGAATGATGTCTAGATAATGTGAAATTATAGATTTTGAATGAAATTTAATGATGCATGAGGCAAAAATGCAACCTACATGTGCTTTCACTAATGTAAGATTTAGAAACCCTAGATGCAAATTAACTAATGCAAAACCTAATGAAAATTTAATGTAAGCTAGGTCTAGGACTATGATGCACTCCAAATCAAAAATTAAGGTGTTCTAAAGGATAGGTTCACCAAAATGAAATGAAGAAAATTGTGCTCCACCTTTCGGGAGATGGAGCTAAAGGGGTATCATGGTTCCTCCACCTATTTCCTTCAAGTTTAATTATAGGAAACCCTAGAGATCTCAATCTAAAGATGGAATTTAGAAAAGAGATCTACAATAGGTTGTCCTAGGGGTGTGATTAAAGAAAAAAAGGCTGTTCACCACTAAGCAGAGGATTGGAAAGAAGAAGATGAATGCAATGTAGAAATCTAACTATGTAACCTAGAATATGAAACTAAAAATTAGAATAATGAATTGAGAAAGGATAGAAGGGCACCTTGAAAACCGATGATCCTTGAAATAATGTCTACACTCTTGAAAATCTAACATTTAATGCACAATCAGACTCATACACTAGTAGGAGTGATTTAGTCCCAGTTTAGGTTTTTTGGGTAGAAACTGGAATTTCATAATGACAAGCATGGATCCTCAGAAATCCAAAAAAAGTGTTATACTAGGACTGATATGCCACAAGTGGCCTATCAATCCCATTCACTTTTTTTGGAAATTTAAGAAATGGATCTATTCCCCTATCTCTGCTCTTCATTCCAAACTTTGTTTCTAGATCTGAACCCGCTAAAAATATGCAAAATAGAATATTGCATTGATTTTGTTATGGGAGGTTTGCCTCAGTCAAACCCCTAGTTTGGTAATTAAACCTTGATGGAAATAATATAACTTGAAAGAAAATATGAGTGTAAGTCCTAATCTTAAGTGCACCTAAGATTAGGATATCTAAAGTGCAATGAAACCCTATTCTAATGTGTTAGAATAAGATGATGAATAAATTTGGGAGATCTCTAATCACCTTAATAAGCCACATTAATGTATGCTCCTTCCTTTAGGTAGAAAGTAGAATTATAATGGAGGATGGAATCACTTAGGAAACAAGTCATTAGGCTTGGTTTTGATGGCTAGTTACATATCCCCAACCTAGAATCCATCACGATTCTCCATAGGCAACCATTATCAACTCTTGATAATGCTAGATCTAGAATGAAAGTTAGCTTGAAGACCTACAAAATAGTATAATGCTACTCCAAGACTTCAACTTTATTTTATCCTTACTCTTGAATGCTTGAAAACCTCTTTTGAATGCTCTTGCTTGGAATTTCTAGGATTGCTTGCCTCTTTAATTACCTTTTCTAGGTGAAATAATGATTTAAAACCTTGTTTATATAGGAACTTCATCTAATTTACTATTTATTAGATCCCAAATTCCAACATCAACCAAAATTTTTAATTAAAAACCTTAATTTCCTACTCAAACCCTAAAAATGGGCCACACAAGACTCATATGCCCAAGGTGGCATAGCGGTCCCACCTAGGGGGACTCATATGCCCAAGGTGGCGTATGAGTCCCACCCTAGTTTTTCGGGGTGAGAAAATTTCATGGTATTAGAAAATTAAATGCCTTTGTTGATTTTGTTAGGATTTCAATTGAAATAATTATTGGCATCTAAAACAAACGGTCTTAGGGGCCTATTAATGATGATTTACAGGGCCACTAATGCAAGGGTACAAAAATAGGTCCTAAGTAAGTGTGAAATTGTACCATCTCTAAGAAGGGAGTACAATTTTCTACATTACAAGTTTATATCCTCCAACTCTTGAATTTCTACTTGGCCACCTGGTTGTTCCTACAAAATATCTAACTTAATATTAATGTGATTTAACTCAACATAGAACCATTTTGATATCCTTTGTTGATCATTAACAACATCCCCAATAGTGTCAAGAGCCTTCTCTAAGGCTTTGGAATTGATGATATCTAACTTTATATATTTCAATATTGATTTGAAAAACTACAATATTAACATCAAGCTCTCTCTTACATTTCTAACCATATATTTCTTTATATATTTCCAATAAGTTAAAGATTTGTTCTTGAGTTTATTTTATTAATGTCTTCTTTTCTATTAAAACCTATGTATAGTAGTTTTAGTGTCATTTGTTTATCCATTCTAAACTCTTTTCTTTATAGATTAAAAAAGTTATTAGTTTTCAAAAAATTCGGGTGAGAATGCTCAACTTTTCACTTTTCAAGATGTTTGCACTTTAAAAATTAATAAAAATTAATAAAAATTCATGTATTGATTTAAAATTTAACCAATAAATTAAGCATAAAATACATAATTTCAAGTAATGTCCCATTGATGTGATTTTTAAATACTTAAAAAAAATCATTATTTTTGGAGAAGCACACCAAATTCTATGTTATATTTAAAAAAAAAATGAGAGAAATTTATGTTCTTCCCCTATTTTAACCTCTTGATCATCATCATTTTAAAAAAATAGTATCTTAGAAAGTATATTTTGAGAACTTTAACTATTATTATTTTCACATTTATAAAATTTGAATGAGTCTCTCTTCAATTTCTTATCCAAGATTAGAATTTTCTAGTTTTAGAAAAAAAATTGGCTAGTTTTGAACCTATTTTGGTCCCCCATTTCCATGTACATACCCCATTATTAGAATATAATTTTTTTTTTTATATATCTATAATTTTGGGACTTTTCCAATATAGCAAGGGCACTTCTAGAGGGCTCCTTCCCATTTTAGGAATTATAACCTCCTACATTAACATAGTAAATGCAAACTTGTGATCCTAGTTTCCAAAAAATTGTAGAAGGTCTATGAGCTCAACAACCCAATAAGGGTTTTAAATTTTGTGGATTTGCTAAAATACCTATTTTTTAACCATCACAAATTACACCCTAAATATTTTTTAAATAATTAAAATACTAGTATATAAATATTAAATAATTAAAACATCAATTAACCATTTACAATTTGACAAACACATCATAATAAAATAGATAAATTAGTAATATACTTAGTCATCAACAAACTCCATGTCCAAATCACCATAGAATGAGATGACATGGAATTAGAAGTATCAGAAGAAAACCAAAATAATGATTTTACATTGAACTACTACATGATCTTAGATAACTTTCCAGTAAAAGGATTTATAGCATAATTAATAGAACTTACAAATGCATAAAAGCATAGACAATGATATACATAATAATTTTTATATCACAATAGGACTAATTTGTGCTCTCTCAATATTTGACCATATTAATCTCTACCATTTAAAACATGTAGTATTTTATAAATATATTTTGATCACTAGTGTTCTTTTTCCTATCACATCATTAAGTATTGAGTAGAGGCATCTCAAATTACCTATTGAAGTTCAAATTTTATTGATGATTATAAAAATGTGTCACTTTCAACCTCATTTTCCCTTCCAATTACTCTACACTTACTTTTATCATTTACTATACTTATTTTTGTACCACCCACCTAAGACTATTATATCTCAAGATATGTGTTGTAAGAGAATGAGATTACTTTTCTTATTATAAAAATTTCTAATAACATTATCCCTAATGGAATAGAGAATACAAACTTCATAGAATACTTATCCATTGAACACATGTACTAGAATAATTTCCATTAGCATTATCTATAATAAAGAACTATGGTATAATTGTAGGAATACATGTTGATTTTATCTATTGAATAATATTCCTTGTGGATGGTATACCTTTTCTTCATTTTTTTATTGTTATTTGTAGACTAGCACTTTGAAATATATATATTAGTATTTCTTAAGATATATGACTGAGTCTTGTACTAGATTACTTCTTGTTTTACTGGATTAGTCTTTTTAGATTTTTTATGTATCATGTGTGATTTTTTTACTATACTTTTTTGTGAAGTGTTGTGAAGTACTTCTTTCCTATTTAGGTTGTATGAAGATATACCAATAATAATTTTATGATTGGGCATGATCCCGTGGTGCATTGGATGAGTGGTGGTGTTGTTATTGTGGCCACTAGGGTTCAAGTCTCTAAACTTGACCCATAGCATTATTGCTATTGTTGATGGCTTTGGACCAACATTGAAGATCACCCCAGGCCAACAAAGGAGGAAGCTCATGCCCTGAGGAAAAAAAGATGGAGGAAAATATCGTGATTGGACCAAGCATTGAATATTTCTTTGATAAAGAGGAGGAGCTTTCCATCGTACTAGGAACTTGTGTCTAGGGCCCACCCACTTCCTTGTTGGGTTGGTGTGCTCGTAGGAGTGGCAGACACTTGTGTTTGGGGCCCACTCCCTCACTAGGCTAGTGTGCTCATGGGCTTTGTGCCCCTATTGCGCTAACATGCTTGTGGGAGTGGTAGTTGTAGTGCATCCAATGTTGGGATGAGGTCCCCCACATGTGGCATCATTGGTTCATAGCTCTAGTCAAAAGCATTCACCAATAAAACAATAATAATAATTTTATGATTTTTTTGCATTGGCTTATGTGTATAGGAATGAACTTGAGAAATAATATATGATAATTATGAAAAATTGTATTTCTTAATGGTCATTACACTACTTTTCTATCCTATTCAAGAAAAAAATAATGGTTAGGATGATATAGTTCCTTCAATCCATTGGTTTATGTCCCCTTCACCATACACAATAACATATTTGATGATTATTAAGTTTCTTAGACACATAATATATTATAGTTGAATATTGTCTATAGGTTGTACTTGTAAGGCCTTTCTAATGTCTAATTAACTTGGTGTTTGCAAGCAAACACATAATTCAGAGGACAGGTTCCTAACTAGACAGTTCACCAAACCTTCACAAATGGCTCCATTTAATTATCAACTAGGGCTTGTAATATTTTGACAGTACTGACACTATATGTGCATTCAAGGATCCTACTACACCCTATATCTATGAAACATAGGTGGTCACACATGTATTGAAAATGGTAAAATTTAGAAAAGGAAATAAACCATGAAATTGTTGAGCAAAGGAGATAACATAAATCTACTACTTATGTTGTGGGTAATTATTGCTTAATATTGTAACTACTAACTATCAAATCTAAATTTGTAACTAAATAATACTTCTATCTTCTAACTCCTAACTTCAAACCTTTAACTTCTCCAGAATAACTCAATGTAATTCATGGTATAGAATATCATTTGTGAAATTCACATGCATATAATTGGAAACTCATCTTAAATAAATTTAGTAATGTAGCATCTAATGTACTAATAGAATATAGGGTGGGTTGGAAATACATGGAGTGGCCTTTGCTTCAGTTGTTACACCCACATAATATATCGAATATGCACTACTTGATCAAAATTTATAATGCCATACATAACCCTAGGAAGTTGCAATTCACTACTTCTTGCATACCACATTTTTTTTTTTTGTTTAAAGTAAAATAATAATATAAGGTGAATTTATAATTTGACAATTACTCTAGAGGGGCCTGAGACAAAAGATTTACTAAAAAAAATCCAACATCCCACATAACATTAACATAAAATGAAACACTATGCATGAGGAAGTAGAGACACATTTCCATGCTAGATAAATTACAACAAGGATAGTAAATGCCTCAAGATTCCAATTGCTTAAACAGAGTTTACATCCCTTAAATTTCCACGAGATGGGGAGTAAAATTAATACTCATAATTTACAATTTACATATTCCACCTGGAGTAACAAATTGAGGGGTAGAAGATACAATAGGCTGGAAGAACAAGGTTAAGAGAAGAACTAATTCCAGGCTCTCGGCTGGAAATCCTGAACCTGCAGACATGAGAAGGAAGAACCAGCGGAAGATGCATGCACTGAGCCGTGGGATCAAAGGCTCCACTCCTCAGGTGCTGGGGATAGTAACCAGGATTTCCTAGACAAGACCATCTACCACTAGACACAGGCTTACACAAAAACTGAATTGAAGCAACTACAATCACAAAGCCACTTAACATCTATAACCACAATGCCATTAAGCCACAACAGTCACAACATCACTTAACACGAAGCTACAATGCTTTCAGAGAACAATGATTATGTACATCACACGATAACTGATTAATTGTCGACCAAGGAAAAGTGTCATACACCAGAATTATGAGTTACCCTAGCTCAACCTTCCTAGGCTACCAGACCCCCATCATGGGTTACCCTGGCTTGCCTCTACCAGCGCCGGACCCTCACGCAAAACTATGCGTTCCATCTCATCTCGAGCCTTATCATTCACTTGCTTCATGAGAGAGGCATTCATTATCTTATTAGTTTGAAAGGTCCCCATTAATTCATTTAAATTATCACTTAGTTAAACTCTAGGTGAGTTACCCTGGCACCCCTTTGTGTGCCGGACCCCCACCAAGAGCCACTCTCCTAACGACAACACACCCACAAGAAGAAACAAGATAACACGACCTCTCCAAACAAAGGAGGAAACAGAACACGGGACTTACTCCAACACTGGAGGAAAAGCACGTACAAAACCCACTCCAACATCGGAGGATACCAAAACTCATTACCCTCTCCTACACCTAAGGAGGCACAAATCCCCGTTTGTGAAAACCGGGTGATCCACAAGGTATAACTATACACATTTTCTACGACACCCCAAAAGTTGACTTTCATAAAGACAACCCACAACAGGATACAAATCCCCAATCAGGAAGACTTCAACAATGACTCTATACTCCCAATATCGAATAAGAAAGAATAGACATTAAAAGTATTTCAAGCAATTAAATAAACTAAAATTCAGATTTCCTAAACCCAGTCAAACACAGTTTTCATTCTTGCAATTTCTCAATCAATCACATCACATTCACTTCCAATTACATATATTAATAAGTTCAGCCTTTGAAAATGAAAGCACTTGCACATTTAAAATCTACCTTTTAAAATAAATTACTTGAATACCAAATCCACTTTTGCTTTGATTCCGTAATCAAAAGTCATCTTAAGATAATCAAAATCAAATTGTAAATAAGTCAAACAGTTGACACCTATATTTATCTGATCAAAATAAACCATTCGATAACTCTAAGTTTCCTGATTATATTCCTTAGTTTTACTATCATATCCCATAATCCGAACCATTTAAATAAATGACGTTATTAGGTTAAGATTAAATCAATCCTTTATTCTAAGTTCCACCATCATATACTATTATTAAAACATCTAAATAATTAAACATTTAGATCAAGCAATTTGGTCCTTATTTCAACTTCACATTAAATAAATTAACTAATTCTCACCTAATTAAATGAATCATTCATTATCTTTAGGTTAACAATTATCATCGTAATCAAAATTATTTTAATATTAAAAAGTTTAATTATATATCTAATATTAAGTAATATATATATAATATCAATATTATATATATATATTATTAAATATTAAACATATAAAATTTAATATTAAATATTAAATATTAAAATAAGATTAAAATTAAGATAATAAAAAAAATGAATTTAAATTCATTTTATTTTATTTTTCAAAGGGTCGAAGCCCTATTTCCTGTGGGCCGCGCGGCCCAAACAGGGGACGCAGCCCCTGTGTGGGCTGCGAAGCCCACAGGGCCTCCCACGCGGGGGTTGCTGCCCAGCAGCCCCCCCCTCATGGGGACGCGGCCTATGTGGGCCGCGCTGGGCGCGGCCACCATAGGCAGCGCCTCCAATGGGGCGGCCGTGGGGCAGCGCCCTGCCCAAAACCCTCATTTACTTATTTTTTTTTAATTTAAAAATTCTGTTTCTTAAAAAAAAAAAATGGCGACTTCGCCATGGCGCGTTTAACCAGATAGAAAACAAAAATAAAAGATTTATATGCCTGATAAATACACACACACACACACACACACACACACACATATATATATATATACACACTTATTTCCCTTATTATAACCAGATTGAAGAAGATCAAATAACAGAATTTTGCTTTATTTTCTAAATTTTATTGGCAAAATTATTTTGTTTTGTTCCAGATTTTGGATGGAGATTTATGATGGGTTTTCCATTGAAAACAAGAAATTGAACCATTCAAAATAAAACATGAACAAAGCTTAAGTTTTTCTTTACCAAAGGAAATTAAGAGCATTAAGTAAAGAACCTGATTTTATGTTCCACAAGCTTGGAGTTTTGTCAATGGAGGTTGCCCTTGGTTTGAATTCAGCCTCTCCACCATTCCCATCCTTCCTTCCTTCCAAATTTGCTCTCCCCATTTTCAAAATTAAAAAACTTCAAAATAAACAAGAATTACCTTATGCTATCCTTTCCCCAAATTTATCAAAGCCCTAACTTTTCAAATTCAAATTCAAATTCTCATTCAAATTCAAATTCTCATTCTAATTCAAATTCTCATTCTAATTCAAACTCACATGCAAAATGCAACCCCCCTTTCCAATTTAAACTAAGTTCCATTTCAATTTCATATTCAACCCTTTACAAATATCTTTTCAAAAATAGTCAACTAATTTGGAAAATATATTTTCTTCCTCAAAGTCTTTGCATAATAAACCCATTTGAATTTTTTTTTTTTTTTTTTAATAACTTTAAACAATTTTCCATTTCCAATTTAAATTCAAAATACTTTAGCATTTTATTTCAACAAAAGCACTTAAAACTTTTAACCCTTTAATTCATAGGGGTAATTTAAGTAATTCACCCAATTAATTCCCATTATCAATAAAATAACTCTAATTTGAAATTAGATTATTTTATTAATTCAATTAATTTAATTAACCAATCACTAATTTTTCAACAATTCCAAAAGACAAAACTTTCATTATTTATAATTTCCAAAAGCTATTTAATCCCTTTTAGCTTGCAACTAAACACATTTAATCATTAATCAACTACGCAAATCATTAAATAAACTTTAACTTGAAATTAAATACACACTCAAAGGGAACTGACCAAGATAAAACAACTGACCCCAATGACAAACCAACAACGTGCTATGACTAGGGTGATGACCTGGTTCGGAAATCCTAGCTACTATCTCCCAAATAATTTCTGTTGGTCTATGGACACGCTCAGACGTGAAAACCAGGTGGAGTCGATGTCATGTACCTGCCAACCTGCAACAAAGAGCATGTCGAACGTGCATATATACATAATATGATCAGACACACCGTGAAGAGGAAATCTCAGAATCGTAGGGCACTCACAAGCGAGTGATACAACCCCGTCCCCTTCACCAATACAATATCACTAACTGACCAAGCTAACATTATTAACATAATCAAAGCATAAAGCATCATTAATTTATATGTTAACACGATCGAAGCATAACATAGGAAAACATTGCCTAATTATCAGAGTACAAAAAAAAGGAGGGGTGTTACACTAAGTAAGGCATAACTATAATCATAAGCCAATTATAATCATAATCCTAACTAAGTGATAATTGAATAATCATAATAGTAAATCATAATGTTATATATTTTTTTCATATGATGAACTTATGTGTAAATGTAATTTTTAATCACATTATTTTTTTAATATCAATTTATTATATTTTTTTTGTATTTAATTTTATAATTTTAAATTGATTTTAGATGTGCATTTATTATAACAGATTTATCTTTTTAAGTTGCTATATTTTAATCATAACCCTAATTCCAATTGAACCATAACCCTGATTGAATATTAATCTTAGCCTTAAATCTAACCCTAATTCTATTTCTAATCATACCCTTAATGTGAACTCTATTCATTATTATAATTCTAACCTTACTTTTAATGATGAGCCTAATTCTAATTTCTCTATTTATCGTAGAACCCACCTTAATTCAAACTCTATTAATGATTATAATTTAAATACTAACATTAATTCTAATGATGAGCCTAATTCTAATTGATCTATTTAACTTACAACCCTAAGTGAACTCTAATTCTAATTGAACCATAACCCTAACTGAACCGTAATTCTAATTGAACCATAACCCTCATTGACTTTTAATCTTAGCTTGAAATCTACCCCTAATTCTAATTCTAACCCTAGCCTTAACTCAAACTCTATTCATGATTATAATTTCAATACAAACCTTAATTCTAATGATGAGCCAAATTCTAATTGACTTTTAATATGAATTGAACCCTAACCCTAACCCTTATTAGAACACAACCCCTATTGAACTCTTATCATATCCTAAAATTACTACTACCCCTTATCCTAATTGTCTCTAACCCTAATTGAAACGTAACCCTAACCTTTACCCAAAGCTTTCTTGTATAACCCTAACCTTAACCCTAATATTAATCTATCCTCAACCTTAATTGAATTCTAATCCTGATTGATTTGAACCCTAATCCTAACTAATCCATAACCATAATCATAACCCAATTATAATCATAATCTTAATTGCACTCTAACCCTAAATATTTACTCGCCCATTTATGTATCTATTGAGATTACATGTGCCTAATAATATTAATTCAACTTGGCTTTACACCTGCCATTGCATTTTATTGAGGTTTCCTGAAGCTTTTTTGACGAATCCATTTGTGCATAGTTGTGTTCATAGCATTGCATGCAATAACATCTCTATGAGGCATACACTTTACATGACATGATTTACATGATCAACGAGCTCTCTTAAATGCTATTTTGTTTAGCTCCCAAAGAATTTGATAGGATATAAGGTATCCTTATCATTTCTTTGGTCTCACTGTCAGCCATCAACTACTCGTGATGAAATGCATGATTTTGGTTCAGAAGGACAGATAGAAGGACTATACATTTAAGGCAGTATATGAGGACAGCAAAAAAGGATGGTCTCCCACAGTCTTGGTGGCAGTATGAAGACTTTAAGAGACTTAAGACCAGTGGGAAAAGGGACAGCCTCTAACAGAGAAAAGGCGGTAGCATGAAATCTTTAGATGAAATACTTATAACACTTGGACCATTATGTAATACCTGCTACAAACTTTGAGAAGCATGGAGCTATTTAAGCAATGTGGTTATACCTGTGCTAAGGTCCAGATCACATTATATGCTACATAGTAAAAAGATGAACTTAAGAAGATATCCCACTCCCTATTCAAAATTCATAAGATATTCACAGATATTTACTCACCCATTTATGTATCTACTGAGATTACAAATTAAGAAACCAATTCAAAAATAAAAATAAAAAGCAAGCCACCACTCACGCTCTCTTGCTCCTTCCCCATAGGGACACCGAACTATTAAAGTGGAATCTGTCACCGCCTTTGAAAGCTATCGCCTTATTATTTGTTCCCTTCTGTTCACTGATGTTTCCATTGAAGCACAGTAACAGAAAGAGCTTGGACATGAATAACATACACCACACATGACACTCGAGAACGTTGGTATTGGGAATAGACAAAAAGGATCCTCGCGCATCAGACTGGAAATGTGCAGTAGAAGCTTCTTTCATACTCAACCAGATGCTTCAGTAGTACAAAACCTTAAAAACTTAGGTATTTCCTTTTCTATGCTAATTCATTTGCACAGTTGGGTTCATCCACTTTAGTAGATTTATAAAAACAAAAGATGAAAAGATGAAATCTATTATTTATAACTGGGCTGTGTAGAGTGGGACTAAACTGGAATGCATGAAACACAAGATACAATTTTGTCTGTGCTCAAAACAATTTGTGCAACATAATATCACTGTATTTCTCCATGGTGGGTTTGGATGTTTTCAGAAACACTTCAAAAGGTTTTTAAGTTTTCGTTAAACATGAATGAAAGTAGAAAAAAGATGTCAAAAGATGGAAACAATCTCAGCTAAACATGAATGAAAGTAGAAAAAGGATGTCAAAAGATGGAAATAATCTCTCACAAAACATATCAATTCTCCTCTGATACTGATTACATCTAATGGACCCAGAATGGCATTGTTCAATATATTGGATTGGAAAGGCACTATAGATACATAATAAAATCTCCAGTGATACAAAACAATACTAAACTATATGTAGCATCATTTATTGTTTCAGAAAATACTAATACTTTCTTTGCTTCAAAATGCAAGAAGTTTTCAGCAAACGTGCTTGTAAAATCTGAGCTTCCCAAGCAACGATGCTCTACAGGTGTAAGGAACTTCAAACCCTTTCAGTTTGTGTAATTTGTATTGAAGACGTCTCTGCTCTTCTCAGCTCTGCTCATTTATAGACTCGTCGAACTCCTTCAGGGCCTGTCTATATTCAGAATATAGATTTTCTTTTTCCTGAATCCTCTATCTCTGCTATTTTTCCCGATAGCTAAGATTTTCTCCTTCCAAAGGCTAAGGAGATCAATTGAATGATGGGTCGTTACAATAACTACCTCCTTCAATTTCTCGAACTCCCCTTTAGAAGTCAAGCTTGATAATAAAAATATTAAGATGATAATAAGATAGTAAATCTTCTTTTCTTCTCCACCAGATCACATCCACTCCTCCAGCTCAACCACACCCTTCTCCTACTTTGCCTCCATACCCAAGATTTAGGGCCCTCAACTCAGGAAAACACGTTCAACCAAGATGATCGAGACTTTTATGATGATAATTTATGCTTAAAATATTAACTTGCTCGGCACCAGACTTTATATGAGGTTCAAATTATTTTTTTAGAATTTAACTATGGAAGAATTATAATTGCCACCACTCATGATAGCCAACAAAAATGTCAATTTAAATGCAGTTTCAAAAACTTAACGGAGAATATTCCTTGAATGCTTTCATTGTATAACGCCTCTCGGCGTAAAAAAAAGTTAAATTTTTAATAAATAATATTTTTCAAAATAATAATTTCTACATTCTTAATACATAAAAAATGTGCTAATATAATAATTAGGTTTTTCAATTTTACCAAGTAAAGGTATATATTTTTAGTTTCTATAAGATGCAGTTTGACTAAATGACTTTCCAATTTTACAAAGACTTTTTATCTCTTTTTTCATTATTTTAGGTTAGTGGTATACATTGGTAATTATTTTTATTCTTTTAATTATATTTTGATATTTTTAAATTAATTAGAATTTGAGCTATTATGCTATACTATAATATTTATTTATTTTATTAGGAATTTTAATAGTCACTATTTAATAAGTGAAAAAAAAATGGGTTGCTATAAGTAGGATGTTTTCCAATTTTTTAAGTGTGAATAATTCATGTGATCTTTACCTTTCTTTTAATATAAACAAACTCATCATTATAATAATTAGGTTTTCCAATTTTACAAAGTAATACTTTTATTTATTTATTTATTTATTTTTTGCATAGCATTTGACTACTGATATAATTTAATTTTAAATGGTTTTGTTTAGAAAAAGCATAGACACCTCAACCCACAAAACAACTAAACAACTAAAAGGAGAAACACAAGCATAAACAAAGAGAGTGAAAGATAGCAACAACCTAGCACAAACAAAGCACAAAAGAAGAAATACAAACCACAACAAAAATTGTTAGCCTTACCATCCAACCTATAATTTATAAATTTCTAGCCCCCAAAAAATTGTTGCTATAGATAGTATATATTTTTATTTGTTAAATATTTTTATCTCTTAGTTTTCGTTTTCCCTACATACTATTTGACTAGCAATATCAATGCTTTAACTTAGTGTGCACATCATTTTATTGAAATATATTTTATTAAAATTTTATGTTGGTTTCATTCTTAGTTTTGATATTTCCAAAAGAATAATTGTTTAAGACATCCACTATAATAATTAAGATTAAAAATTCTCAACTCCTTTTTTTTTTATTATCTTATATTTTAATTATTAATATAAATAATTTTAATTTTAATAATTTTCTTTCTTGAATCAATCTTTTATTATGATTTTTAATTTATTCAATCTTTAATACTTACCTTTTTTGATTAATCAAAATAAAAAATATTATCTCTCCTATGAATCAATGAATTATGGTTAATGTAAGCATGCAAGATCAAAATAATAAAAATAGGGAAAATAGAAATCTAAGTCTAAACTCTAAAAAACAAATTACCACATTTTAATTAAATTTTATATTTTAAAATAAATTAAAATTTATGTTATATATATTTTTAATATTTATGTTTTTATTTGAAATTTAAATAGTCACTTCATGAAAAATAGTTATAAGTAGCATATTGTTTTATTTTTTATAATTTTGAATAACATATTTTCTCTTAATTTTTGTCTCCTATGTTACCAATATAAATCATTTAACTTAGCTTGTCTATTTTTATATTTTCCATTCTATTAAATTCAAATATATAAAATAATCTAATAACAAATTCAAATAAATAATATATTTTTAATATATTATATTATTAATTAACAACATATTATAATATATACACTATATAATCACATATGTGGCATATATAATATCTAATATATAATTTTAACATCATTATAATATTATAATATATATACAATATATATGTAACATATATACCATCTAAAATATAATTTAATATATTACAACTAAAGTTATAACAACAAATACAATCCTTAATCATTTGTTCTTCTTACACAAGAGTCCCACCTCATCAATAATTTTGTTTCTACTTAAAACATAACTATTTAATAACTTTTTGGTAGGAACTTCGCTGCCTTGCAGCTCTTGTTTTATTTGTCATCTGCCTAGTAATGCCTACTTCTCCTTTTAATGAATGTTTTATTTTGCAAGGGTTGATTTAGTACTGCCGTTGATCTATTTTCTGCAGATATCAACGGTACCCGCCATCTTGTGATCGGGAATTCAAGGATCGCAAAATCACGGGTGGGCGCCATCCTATCCGGGGGAGCTCAAGGGTTGATTTAGTGTTGCCGTTGATCTATTTCCTACAGATATCAACGGTGCCCGCCATCCCGTGATTGGGAATTCAAGGATCATGAAATCATGAGTGGGCGCCATGTGTCCTATCCAGAGGATCAAATTTGAGCTATCGCTGACCAACTACCATTTGATCTGAGTCGTTCCCTGCCATCCCGCGATGGTGCTTGGGTTGATTGCAAAATCATGGGCGGGCACCACGTGTCTCATCCGATGAAGCCTAAAGAGTAAAGGAAACACTAGCCGGCTTTCAATGTATTAAGGGGTGGATTACTAAAGTGTTCTTGAGACGCACATGTTCTAAATCCACGGATATGTTATAATCTCGCTGGAAAAGCTGCTCAAAGGTTAACGACATGGCTGACAACTGTGTTAAAGGAACAAGATCAACGACGCCGCTATCCCACGATCAGCGATTATAGGGATCGTGATATCACGAGCGGGTGCTACGTGCCCTTCATAAAGGATGAAATCTACGTGACCATTGATGAGTTGTCTCTTCGAGATTGATGGTGCTCGCCATCCCACAATTAGGAATTTTGGGATCGCGATGTCACGGGTGCCTGCCACGTGTCTCATGCAATGAAGCCAAAGGAGTGAAGAAAGCGTTCACCGATTTTAAATGTATTATGGGGTGGATTACTAATGCGCTTGTAAGATGCACGTATTTTATTTCAACGCAGATGTTATGCTTTTTAAGGGAAAAGCTGCTCGACAGTTAAAGGAAAGGACGGCGACCATTTTTGAAGGACCAGACTTTATAGTAAAAAGATCGATGGTGCCCGCCATCCCGCAATGATAAATCAAAGGATTGTGATATCGCGGGCAACCGCCACGTGGCATTCCTTCACGGCGTATGACATAGTGGGCCCCTTTATTGCCGTGTTGGCGATTCTGTCAGCCTGTTTTGAAGATGGTCGTCGATGATTTGATCAAACTGGAGGATCAACAACTCAAATTTAAATATGTATAAAATTATGGTTGGAGTCATTCATGCGGCCCGCGAGTGAGCTTTAATGGCGGACCACTAGCGGAATTTGATCGACATAAAATCAATTTACTTGTCTCATTTGTATCACAAAGCATCAAAGTATTTCATGAAAATAGTTTTAGAGCCAAAGGTGAAATTGTGAGTAGCTACTGCCAAAAATTGGAGTTTGTGCGAAAAAAGCCGTGAGTTAATTTTCTCTCTTTCCTAGTCATTCTACACCTAAATTTGGGAAAACGGGGGGGTCTACTATGCTTGTCACTGAGTTCATTAAAATATTTTGTTAGGGCTATTGTTTAATCATAAATTGTGAGGAATTGTGGTATATTTACTCTGTAATTTCCTATCTCTGCTTAGTCATAGCCACTTCAAGTGTAACATTGTAGTGAGGCCCTAGTTTGTCTAAAATGGCACCAACCAAGCAGCACTCTGGCCACATTGAGTATTTGAAAAGAAACTTGTACGATGATTTCCTAGATCAATTTCCATTATCAACAAATGACAGAAGGAAAGGTTTGGTGTTGATGCAAGGAAAAATCCTAGGGGAGGGGTTGGTGTGTAATAATTCCAACATTGCTGATGCTAGGGTTCCACTCACAGGCTTATAAATGTTCAGATTATGGTATGGACAGAGGAATTTTTCTCATCCTTTTTCAAATGGATGGAGGTACGACATGGGAAAGCTGGTTGTTCCAAATGTGTTCCCTGATGTGGACTTACTTAGAGTAGTGGCCATAAGATATGACCATATCACACGGGTAATCAGAGATAATGATGGAGGGGTTATATTGGAAATTAATAGAGATGTTATCCAACAGAATTTTGATTTGAGTGAGCCAAGTAATGACTTGGTTCCTATTAATCTTGAAGAAATGAAGGAGGAGTATGCAAAATTGAAATCTCTTGTTAGGGTTAAGTTGCTTCCACCTCATCTGGTTAAGGTAGGGGATTCACAATTTCACATAAGCCCTAGTGACCAAGAACCCTTCAGATTGAATTGTTTTGGAAAGCCTTTCCTGGCTACTTTCTATTCACTATGTTAGATTTTGGGTTTCAGCCCTAGTGTAGTAATGCCGATTGCATACATGTTCATGGGGGTGCAAATACAACACCCTAACTTCTCTGTAACATATGACTTCGCTTCTTTTTTGGTGGAGAGGATACATGAAGGACTGTCGAAGCTGCAAAATGGTGATACTGGTACTCAATTATTTTGGTATTCCATGTTGATGCATATGTTCTTGTTTAAGAATGCTGATTTCTTTGCTGAGAATATGAACTTAAGACAATCAGTTAATGGAGAAAGATTGCCAGTACAGATATGGGCTGCAAATTTATCCTGTAATAAGGAAAGCACTAGTTATGTGCAATTTGATAATTGTTTTGTTGCAAGATTGAGGGCTATATTGATGGTAAATATACCTAGGATTCCTCAGGAACTGCATGATTTCCTTCAGCCGAAGGAGAGGAAACCAGAATTGAGGGTTTGACATAACTGGGGTGACATTATCCCATATCCAGTCAGCACTGTCCTGAGAATATATGGATTTCAAGGAACCCTCACATACTGCCATACAATGTGCCACCAAAACTAGGGTTTGCAGAAGTTATGTGGTAGATGGGGTGTATTCATGAAGATAACCTAACTGGAAAGGGGAAGGGAACATTATTCCCTAATTATATAGTAGTGTCTGACTTTACATTTTCAAAGGGAGGCTGGACACATTTTGACAAATTCTTTGTTGATTATCATATGAGATTTGGTCAAAGGCAACAACATGATCCTGAAGGTTTCTTTGCTCTTTTCAGACAAAGAATAAAATGTGGAAAATTTGCACGAGTTCAATTTCCCTGAGGACCTGATCAGGAATGAATTTGATTTAAATAGACAGGAATTGAACAAGGAAAAGTGGATAGCTTATAGTAAGCTACTGGATATTGTGCATGAAATGGATCCGACGTATGATCCATTGATGGAATTCACTCCATACGAGAAGAGAATTAACTTTTTAATGAAGAATTTCAAGGATATAATGGACACCTTGACAACCAAAAAGATAAATTTAAGGCTAAGTCTGGATATGTAAGGACAAAGTGATATTCCAATTGAAACAAGGCCAGTATGTCAGCCTACAGAAAGGCGGCCCATCTATAGGAGGAAAAGGGATACTGGCAGTGATGAGGAAGAAGTAGATAGAAAAGAGAAGAAAATAATGAAGGCACTTTCACAACTAGGCCCAAAATTCAAAGTACCTGGGGTTGTCAAAATCATTGAATTAAAATCTTCACCACAGCACAGTCCCCCATCACCACCACCTGAGCCAAGCCCTAAGAGGCAAAGAACTGATCATGTACCTGAGGATCTCACAGATGAAATTATTATTACTGATCAAAACATGTAGGTTGGTATGTCGTCCCCTTCTAGGTCAGCTGAATTGGTTCTATCCGATTTGGATATAAAGCGTAAGAGTGTGTAGGATGCAAGAATGGAGGCTTGCAAGGAGTTCTTAGATGACAATGCACTTGTAAAGACTCTTGTATTCTTGCAATTGGCATGGAGGATGAAATTTGAGGAATATCAAAATAAATTCAAGGAGAGAAGAGAACTAAGGCCTGACAGGTTAGATCAGGAGAATGATGAAGAAGTGAAAGCTGAACTAATGGAAGAGTTCAAAAACATCAGTCCTGAAGAAGGAAGACAACTAGTGAATCAGGCTGGTGTTTTAATTTTTCCTGAATGGGATATCGTAGATGCAGTGGCTTTCAGTGCCATTCTGAAGTTCAAGAATCCTTTTCAAAATTCTGAAGAAGAAGTTAAGGTAGCATTACAAAACTCTGCCTTCAGTGAAGAATATGAGACCTTGGCAATTTGGGCATTGGCTCCACAAGGAAGAAAGCCAGACATTGCTAATATTAATTTAAATTTAAAAGGAGGATTAATAATAAAGAGGGCTTTAGAGACTACAACAACCAAAACCACTAGTTTAACTGTGAATGTGGCCAAGTTGGCCCAAAAGACTGCTGAAAGGGAGGAGGCTGAAAGAAATAGCCTAATGGAGAAGTATAACATTTTAGTTGAAGAATATAGTAAAATGCAACATAGAAATGTTGAGCTACAAACTAAAGTAGAAAGGTTCAAGTATAGACATACTGGGGAAACATCCAATGCTCCATGAACCAGCACATCACCTTCCACAGCAGGGTCAATGCCTCCTGCTTCTCCAAATGTTTCTACACCAGGGTCTCCCATTCAAAATCCTACTCTTACCCCTCCTCTAGAACAAGTTGATGAACAAACAAAGTGCTCTGTTGATCCAACAAAGAGGCACCTCATGCAGGAAATTGATCAATTACAGCAATCACTAAGGGTAAAAGAGGAGGGTTTTTTTTCAAAAGAAAAGAAATTGTTACTCTTGTTTTGGAGCATTTAAATGAAAAGGTGGATAATAAACTGCCCTCTATACATTCTTTGTATTCTTTGCTATCTGAAGCAATAAATAATATTGATAGGGATAATGAGATAGTGATTCCAATAATTCAAAATTGGATCCCTAGGGAAAATAATCTAGATGTTATGACTAAAGTCTTAAGGTTTGATGCAAATAACAGGCCCCAATCATTGAAGCCTACTTATATATTAGTTAAATCATTGCAAAGTTTTCAAACCTTATCAGATGATCTAAGTAGGAAGATTAGGGAGTTGGTAAAGAACTTCAATGATTGGGGTAACACACTATTACCTGATATAACTGATGAGCAAGGGGAAATCAGAACACTCCAACACTGGCAGGATCAAGCAAGTAGAGTCATCAATAATCAAATTAAAAAAATTTGTGATGACTCAGATTATGATTTGTTGTTAAATTGTATAGATAAGATTATTGGTACCGGCTCATTTTTAGAATATTTTGAAAGAGATGCTAATCAGGTAGCAGTAAAGTATTTTCCTTATAGTACAAAGGTAAAAGAGGTGATTGATTATGACTGGCCAAGTGACGAAGAATACCAGAGGTGGGTGGCTAAGTATTTCAATGATGATGAGTAAAAAGAGTGGGCTACCGATAGGTGGAAAATTAGATACTGCGGTTACAACGTTTCCAGTTCTATATGGATGACTTTCTTGGCATGGGTTTTGCATGGTTTTTTGTTATTGCATCAACCTTCCTCCACCGACATGATGAACGTGAATATGCTCCAGGATGATTGTTGTTGTAACGATTTTTGAACAAGAATATTTTTCAAGGTGGTGGCTGTTGTAACAAATTTTGGAATATCACCAGGTGCTCCAATTGACTAGTGACAGGTGTACTTTTTGGCCCGGTGCTTGTTTTCCTTCATTTCTATGTAAGAAGGATTTCAAGGCCGTATACGTGTTAGAAGTTATATAACTTTTGTCGAATCTAGGTGAAGTTGCAGAGTGAATTGTAAAGTTCGATGGTTTTAGAGAAATGCAATTTAGGTTTTGAGTCATTATGTAACAGGTTTTGAGTTCATAGAGATTTAATGTTGTATAACAGTACTAGTATTTGAGTTGAACTGAAAATTTGAGCTCATGTCTCTCCATTGTACATGCATATCTGAACTTTGAATGAAATAACTAAGGGTTGTTTTATCCATCTCACCGTTGTGGTGTGTATGATTCTATTTTAGCTTTAATTCAAGGAATTAATCAAAATGCTTGAATGGGATTATAGGCGGATATGTGTTGTATAAGGATTTGATAAGTAGTCCTAGGTTAGAATGCATACTGATGAAATTGTAATGCAATATTGTTAGGGATCTTATAGGTGATGTATTAAATCTGTTATAAATCTCTAGATGCTTATGAATTTGACTCCTGCAATGGATATATGACATTGATCTAAGTTGTAATTATTAGTCTAGTTCAGTATTTGTTTGTCTTTGCCTAGAGCTTGCTACAAATTGTAAATCATTGACTATCTTATACAATGGATTGAGTTTAGTTATCTCTGACGCCTAGATAGTTGATATTGCTCCAGAACAAACAATTCTAGTTGATATTATCTTATCATGTTGAGCTATTAAGTGAGATCATTTGCTATTGTTAATGTTGTTTATAATAATGGTGCAGGTTGTAAACTCATTAAGGGATCACCCTCCCGGTCTTGGCAGAGCCCTATGTAATGAGGCTTTTAAAGTCCTTTTGTCGGGCTGGTCCAAGTCCTTCGAGTCAGCTTTGATTGAATTGGCACCTGCTGTAGGTAGATTAGAAGACAAACCTAGTTACATTGTAAAAGAACCAACATACACGTCAACCACTGAACAACCACCTGTACAACTAAATTTTTAATCTTTTATGATCACATGAAACATAAAACACACTAATTTCAAGGTTGTTAACATCACTATTGAAATGCTTTAATTTTTTGACCTTTCAAACATTAAAAGTACATCATTAAATTAATTATGTAATGGCATAAAAATTAAAAACATCATGAATTAATTATGTAACCACATAAGTCAAACATAATCTATCAAGAAATTAATATCAATAGATAATATAATGAAGTAACTTATACATTTCAATGTCATTGATTCTTCATCCAACTCTTTGTTTGTATCATCCAATCCGCATTCACATTGTAAGGATTGGTCATATCATCATCATTGTCATCAATATCAGCCGATAATGTCATCGCCCAATAATGATATCATCTTCATGAACATTAACTCCTACATCATCATCACCCAGTTCTCCCTCTTCTATCTTTGTCGTGGACATCATCAACCAACCGCTGATCCCCGACCAACATCTACATCATCTTCTAGTTCTTCGGTATCTTCTTTCTTTCCACCACATTATACTTTTACCATCCTTCCTCTTGGAATATGTCTAACAAGAAATGACCAACCCGGTTTACCTGGAACCTCTAAGTAAAATAGCAGCTCATATTGGCTTGGAAGAACACAGGGCTCATTTCCAGCTCACTTGATCAACCTTGTATTAACCATGGTAAATCCATTATCATGTTCAATAACAGTTCTCTCAGGATCATTTTCATTTAATCGTAGCTTGTACCATAGGACGACGAACATAATTAATCTAAAGGAATTAAAGTCACACTCAAGTATATCATCCAAAATCCCATAGTATCAATTTTTTGAGACTTTTAGATGTATGTCGCTTCTAGATGAAATATTAGTCACCTGAAAGACTGCAGTTATACCAGAATCACATGTTTTCTTCATGTCATCCAACATTTTGATTCGAAATTTACAACCATTGCACCACATAGCCTTGTGGTGTTTCACCTGCAATATGTCAAACATGTAAAAATTATTGCAATATCGCCAATTAATAAACATATTTATTCTTGGCCGAATGCATACAAAAAAAACAATCTCAAGATATATATACATCAATATACTTGAAAATAATTAAATAATATGGGTGATTAATATATTTACATTTAATTGCTTATCTCTTAAAACCATATGCTAAATCAATTTCCCTTTGTGTAACATTAGAATTCCATTACGGCGAGCTTTTTAACCAATGAAGCCACACCTTCCCATGTTAATGTGAGACCAGATTGTTAACATCGTTCAATCCATACCGTCATCTAATCAAGATTGTTCATGATGTACAAATGTATTGCATCCCACTCTTGACCAACTATACCAAAATAAATTGAAATTCACAAACGACGTATAATTAGTTAAATACCACAATACACGACCTTAATTTATAATTGATGTATATTGAAGATTAAAAATTAAATAAGTACAATATACATAAAAACCATATGTAAAATGCATTCCAATTAATCTCCATGACCATCTTATAATTACCTCTCACTTTCCTCAATCTATCTTTCCCCAATAGGTACTCCCCTTCGAATTTGTTAATGGAGTTGGGATCCCAAATGTGCATCTAAAATGAATCTTTGCTACAAACTTAGAGATATTCACTCAATGTACACACTATGCCTCGGGTATACCATATATCCCTCCACCATAGAACCCTCAGATGTGCTTCTTTGTCTAACCAAATCCTTCAAAAATTTCAAGTGCCTCTCAACCATCCACATTGACCTTGTGTGTACAAGTCCACACAATTCAATTCCCTCAACTTGGTGTATGAGGTAGTGTTCTTGTGCATTGAAAAATGTTGAAGGTAGACACTTTTGCATTTCACACATTAGACGAGGAATTTTTCTCTTCCAATAATTTATATCTTCTTTATGGATTTCTTTGGATGATAGCCATCTACAAGTGATTCAAGGCACAAATATATTAACGATATTTAACAAAAATATACAATATATTACATAACAAGTAAAACAAATGGCAATTATAAGATGTATACAGCGAATTGAACAAATCTCGCTACTTACCTCATGTATTTTCCAAGATCATATATAATTTGCTTCACATTGTTGTCAAAGTTGTCTAGGAGAGATAGAGGTAGAACATACCGCGAACAATTATAAAATTACGTTTTCATTATTTTTCCAAAATTATAAACACAATACACTAAAATACATGCATTATACAAGTGTATATAATATACCGCACACTACCTTAATGAAGGTATGCCAATCATGTGTTTTCATCCCTAACCCAAATTCATCTTTCTTTATTATTATATTGTTTATGTTCGCAACAAATCCTGTGGGAAATCAAAATTTTTGTATGACTTCTTTTATAGCATTGTTAAGCATCATAATAACCAAGGAAGGGCACTTATATTAATTTGGTCTCCATCACTATTCAATTCAATAAAAATTTCATTGCATGATTGGCTTCTCGAATGTCACTACAAATTTTTTGCATAATTTTCTTTGTCATGCCTTCCATCCAATATTTTCCATAACATTTCTATTATATTCTTTTCCGATATGCATTGTATCAAACAAATGCACAATTTTAGTCGCCTGTAGGGAAACCTACTAAATTGTTTGGGATAACTTTTCAGTCCCTGTGGAAGCCGGTCATTAATTCCTTGACAACCTTCATGAAGCATATAAGTTAAAAAAATTAATGACAATCATTGTAAATTACAACATGAGTAAACACAACACAATATAAAAATATAAATTCAAAACATATCATATATGATAGATAAACAATTTGATCCGATGTATAACCTTGACGATTAATTCTATTATATTCCAACTTCCATATGTGAGGTGACATTCTTCGTGGGTTTTGATGTAGTCTCCTTTCCATTGAAAATATGTTTTCAAGTAGTTCGATACTTACATTCTATGGAGGAAGTGCCTATACCATCAAAAACACATACTTTCCTAAACTTGTTGAACTAATTTGTGATTTCTCATCTTTGGACCACAATTGGACATGCAAATTTTCCCTTTGTTTGAACCCTAAAGATGATATATATAATTGGATTAAATATGTCAATTTTATAATTATATATAATAAATAGATTATTTTAAAAACATTCATGATATCTACTTCATCAAATTAAATATTGTTAAAGTGCAAATAACGCTATAACATTCACACAAAAACGTGTTTAGCCCCCGAGCATCATGAATTGTCCATACAAGCATTGCATGTAATTGAAATTATCTTTGTCCTATTGGTCTAGAGACGCCATACATAGTGATGTCATTCCATAACTTTAGTAACTCATCAATAAGAGGCTCGATATATACATTCATATCTTTAACTCGGTACTTACCTAGTTGAATGAACATAAACATTACATAATTATTATAACCATTTTACTGCAATATATATAAATTAATGTACATGACTATTGAATGAAAAAAATATAAGTTATTATGCAAAAAATAAGACAAATGAGATGCTACTACATTAAATAAAATTGATGTAAGCAAATACCTGGAACAATCATTGACAACATTATGCGCTCTCTCTTTATTGACATCCATGGAGGAATGTTATTGTTGATAACAAAAACAGGCCACACTGAGTAAATAGATCTCAGCTCTCCAAATGGATTGACACCGTCCGCTCCTAATGAAAGCCTGAGATTACGAGGTTCTTCTTTAAAGTGTGGCCATTTTTCCTCCATGTCCCTAAATGCAGAACCATCTGCAGGCATTCGAAGAATGTCATCTCCACTTCTATTCTGTGCATGGTAATCCATCAAGTGTGCTAAGCTTTCACACCTAAATAATCATTGCATACCTGCAATATGGGAATATAACCTAAGAACCCTATGGTGACACCTTGTTACTTGATCTATTCGATATCTACTGATATGACATTCCGGGCATTCTGTTGCAAATTCCTGTTGTTTATGATATATAATATGATCATTCGGATATGCATCTATTGCTTGATACTCCATTCCAATATCTTTCATAATGGCACATAAATCTTAGTATGACCGAGGTAAAAATATTTGATGGTGGTAAATAAAAAATTCACTAATCAATCTACAACAAAAAATAATTTGTTCATATAAAGAATATTAATGGTACATATTTCATCCTTTATTTACTAGTGATGAACTAATGACAATTAAAAACAGATGAAAAGATGACATTTATGACATACCTTAACATCCGTGTGAGATTGCTATGTTTGATAAAGCATTCATAACCTTAAAGTTCAACAACAACAATATAGCAAAGAGAAGAGTTGTTTCAGAGCCTTCATAAAGGGGCTTGTATGCCTTCTCAAGTACAAGTAAATCATGAACATCATTAAAGTCATCTTGATCATCATGATTTCTGCCACTAAATGTGGCATAGATCAATGTATTTGTACCATCATCTTTAACTGTGTTTTCTGGCACATGATCATCTTCTTCCATAGGATCATTAACTTCATCTTCGATATTCAAAGCTCCATGTTCATCCGCTAGCAAAACAACATTCGTCGCTGTGATAATCCATATCATCTCACTCTAGGGTGCCCCACCTTTATAATAATGATAGACAATAAATAAACCATGAGATCATGATCAAGTGATTATATATATATATATATATAATGTTAAAACAATATAAACATTTACAAATTCAATCAATATAAATACATATAATGAACAACTTACCAATGGATGATAATCATGCCCCCTTCAATGTGACCATGCTGCCTACAATGTTTCTCAGCTATTGTGATTAAAAGTCATCTCATCTTTAAGCCCTTGCAATTATTGCAAGGACAATAACATTTCCCATCACCCTTTCTTTTCAATATAGCCCACAATCTATCAAGTTTCTCTTCATTTTATTCTGGACTAATAGTATTTGACATGATTTTTCTTTTCCAAGCTTGACTATTTCGATCTTCAAAAAATATCAAACTCACACTCCAATAATTTTTATTCATAGATAGGTAACATAGTCTAATAATTCTGATATTTTACACCAAAAAAATTTGGCATGCAACCACCCCTGTAAAAGAGAAGAGAGTCTGAAGTTAATGATCCCAAAAAACACTTTACAATGCTAATTCCAAAACTTATTAAATTCTAAGTTTACTATGATTTCCAACTGTTAAGACTCCTAAAATCAAAATATTGAACTTGATCACAAAATTCCTACAACAATGGAGGTAGCGAGCTAGTAAGAGCAAGTGACCCATTCATATGGAGCAATGAGTCAGAATCATCATTGCTAATGTCAATATGGATTTATCCTTTTAGTTAAAGATGCAATGTGTCACTTCTTATGACGAGCTTATCCCTAGGGCCCTCAACATTGAGAGAGTCCTAATAAAAACAACAGAAGCATTAGTAAGAGCATGATTAGGGTACAAACCCTAGGCCTCCGTAGAAACATAAACAATAACTATAGCAGAATAGTGAGGTTGCAATACCAGAAAGATTAAGACAATGTAGGTAATAACAAAATCTTGCAATCTAAAGATTGTAGCCAATAACAAGCACACTATGTAGCTTACTGACATTTGTAAATGCAATCTACGGTAAGAAGACTAACAATCACTTGAGATGTGACAGTCAAACACAGGCTAAGCAGTGACAAGATAATAAAGCTAAAACCTTGCATAGTAAAGTGGAGATTTTA